>PVIU01003164.1:0-150933 GCA_004026605.1 Ondatra zibethicus | reverse complement strand
TCTCTCTCTCTCTCTCTCTCTCTCTCTCTCTCTCTCTCTCTCTCTCTCTCTCTCTTCTCAGAACCTCCACACATATATACCCAGAGATGTGCCTTACTTATATCCCAGGCTCTTCTCAGTCCTGTTGAACCAATAATCAAGACTAACCATCACATTACAAGAGTAAAATGTAGTCACTTTCAGTTCATACTAGCAACGAGTTTTCCACTTTTCACTTATTTGAGTACTATTCTTTTGGTTTCTTCTTAGGGAGAGTCATCTTTATTATAATGCTTTTAGGCAAGTAAGCCATATGGTGGTGGATTAAGGAGAGAACATTTTTTCAGTCACAGTATATTCATAAATAGAAGGCTAACTCAAGAGGTAAATTTAGCTTAAGGAGCAACACTAATGAGAATTTGAACCATAAGATATTTTTCTCCTTTCAGTTAAGGTTTGACCTATTTTAGAATTTTGGTCCAAGTCCAAACGCATATATATTGCTTTTTTTACCCAGCCATAGAAAGAGCAATTGTTTTCTCTATTTATGAATCAGGCTAGGAAGTACAAAAGGTAAATTTGTGTCTCCTAAGTAAAACTCAGGTGCCTTTATAGGCCATTCTGGGTGCTAAATAGAAGCCATATTTAATAGAAATATTTATCACTTACCTGAGCGCTCCATGGAAAACTTCCTGCAAAGAATTCCAAGTAGTGCTTCCTGTTAATGGACCCTCCCAGAACCACAGAGCAAAGAAAGACTATAGAACCATAGCTGTAACAGCCCTAAGGATGTCCAGTTCCGTGATCCATTTCAGAAACCTTTTTCTTTTCATATTCTTTTATTTTTTTCATTCAAAAAAATTTACATTTCCTCCCCTTCTCCCAGTCCCCTCCTGCTCCCCCCTAGCCCTCTTCCCACCCCCTGCTTCCTTAAAAGAGGGCATGGTACCCTGCCCTGTGGGAAGTCCAAGGCCCTCCCCCCTCCATCCTGGCCTAGGAAGGTGTGCATCCAAATAGACTAGGTTCCCAAAAAGATAATACATGCAGGAGAGATAGGTCCTAGTGTCATTATATATTGACAGAGACCCACATTCACATCAGAGCAATGGACTGAGCTCCCAAGGTCCAGTCGAAGAGCAGAAAGTGGGAAAAGATGAGCAAGGAAGTTAGGACCGTGAGGGGCTGGTCCACCCACTGAGACAGTGTGCCTGATCTAATGGGAGCTCACCAAATCCAGCTGGACTGGCACTGAACGAGCATGTGATTAAACCGGACTCTCTGAATGTGGCTGCCAATGGGGGCTGACTGAGAAACGTTTTTGTAAACAAAAAGTTACTTGGAAGTGAATGTGTAATGCATGACTGCAATCCCAGTAATAAAGGAAGCTGAAATGGCAAGGTTGAAAGGTCAAGGCTATTCTGGCTCTGCAGGGAGACCATAGCTCAAAATAACTGAAGGATGAGAGTCTTTTTCAGGGATAGAGTACTTGTCCAGCATGGACAAGATCTTGGGTTGGATCCTTAGCATTGCAAATAAAATGTAAAGAGAAATTTACACAAGAAGCCGAGAAATAACCAAGCAAGCACCAACTTGAGATCTCCAACTTGATATCTCTAGCTCTTTGAACTTGACAAAAGCCCTTTACAAACCGGAAGTCTAGCCTCATCTCAGACTATTTTTAAAGCCCAGAAACAGACATAGGAAGGAGACTTGACTTGCTCACACTTACCTGCTCCGTCTTGGAACAGAATCCCCTGTGAGCTGGGATGCTCACAGGCATCTGAGGTGTTTTAAAGTTGCCCTACCTCAAACGATAAAGCATATTAGGTAATAGCACTAGAGTTGTTGGGAATACAAGAAATTACATTTTGGTTTATTAAAGCTCAGATAGTCATGCAACATGGATAACGATCTTTTCTTTTCAAAATTTAGATGGGCCTGAGAAGAATAAAATGTCTAATAGCTAACTGCAGATTTTAAAACCATGTATCCATGGTTTGAAGATGTCAGTGTGTCAGCTGGAAGCAATTAAGAGTGCCTACTTCAATAGATCTGAGTCTGAAAACTTACCTTCAACGAGGGTCTTGAGTGATACTGATGCTGTGAGTTCAGGAAGAACCTGCTGTGAGAATCAACTACCCCTGAACTCACTGTCACCTGATAGATATCGAGTGCATTGTTATCCTCAGCATGCTCTGAACCTGCAGTGGTTAAGAGCAGTTAGGTTCCCCTCTTTGGCAGCCGGGCTGCAGTAGAAGGGAGGGAAGTTCTCTGGTTCCCTAAGAAGAACAGGGTCTTGTTCGTTCCAGTTCCTCCTAAGTGGTTCACAGAAGAGTCACCAATCAACTCGTTAATAAACAGACATGGACTCCATTCCATTGCTTGCTGTGTTACTCGTTTCAACAAGCATGTGTCAACTTCTTAGTGAGCAGCATTTGACCAGCCAAGCAACTTATAACTGAGCAAATGCCTGCTTGGCCATTCTGAGTGGTCTGTCCGTCAGTGGTCACACCCTGTGGAGAATGTGTCTCCATAGAGAAGCAGCTAGCTGCTAGTAAAGGATCCCTCTTGCTCTTCTTTGCACACTTGCTACTTCTCATCCCTATTTCCCACCCTCAGAGAAGGGGGGGTTAGTTTTTTGTATGAGATAATATATGCAGAATCAGTTCATTCAACAAATATGTATTGAGTACCGCTGATTAGCTGAACACTTGGCCAGGAACAAACAAATGCACATTAAGATTCAGATGTCATCCTAAAGGATTAGACAGTACATAGCCAACTGTCCCTAGTATGGCACAAAGTAGGTTTCTAGTGAACTTCCTGGTTGCCAGGCAGAACACAAGTTTACCTGAAGTCATTTTCCATCCACAGCTTTCTAATGGCCTTGCCCTGCCTGTGCTCATTTACGGCTTTTCCAACTCACAGCAGGAGAAACTAAACTCTTGGGTGTTTAACTGCCTCATCCTCAAGCAATTCATGGGTCAAAACCAAGATTAACATTGTGACTCCCTGTTATTCCCAACATGCAATGACCCTTGTAGGGTTTTTTTTCATATTCTTTTATTTTTCATTCAAAAATTTACACTTCCTCCCCTTCTCCCAGTCCCCTCCCACTCCCCCACTACCCCTCCTCCCTTCCCCTGCTTCCTTAAGAGGGGGCAGGTTACCCTGCCCTGTGGGAAGCCCAAGGCCCTCCCCCCTCCATCCTGGCCTAGGAAGGTGTGCATCAATATAGACTAGGTTCCCAAAAAGCCAATACATGCAGAAGAGATAGGTCCCAGTGCCACTATCATTGGCTTCTCAGTCAGCCCCTATTGGCAGTGACATTCAGAGATTCTGGTTTGATCATATGTTCATTCAGTCCTGGTCCAGCTGGATTTGGTGAGCTCCCATTAGATCAGGCACACTGTCTCAGTGGATGGACTAGCTCCTCGTGGTCCTGACTTCCTTGCTCATCTTCTCCCACCTTCTGCTCTTCGACTGGACCTTGGGAGCTCAGTCCATTGCTCTGATGTGAATGTGGGTCTCTGTCACTATCTCCATCCATCAGACAAATTTCTATGATGATGATCAAGATAATTCATCAATGTGACCATGGGACAAGGCTAGTTCAGGCACCCTCTTCTCTGCTGCCCAAGTACCTAGCTGGCGACATCCCCGTGGACACCTGGGATCCCCTCTAGAGCCAAATCTCTTGCCAATCCTAAAATGACTCCCTTAATGTAGATATCTTATTCCCTTCTCCAATATCCACCCTTCCTCCATCTCCACCATCCCACTCCCCCAAGCTCTCCCCAGTCCTTCCCTTCTCCCTTCTCCCTCCCCTTCTCCCCTTCACCCACCCCCACCCCCACCCCTATCTCCACTCCCATGCTTCCAACTTTTGCCCGGTTATCTGCTTTGCTTCCAATTTCCAGGAGGATCTATATATGTTTTTCTTTGGGTTCACCTTGGTATTTGGCTTCTTTAGGCTTGTGAGCTATAAGCTTAATGTCTTTTGTTTATGGCTAGAGTCCACTAATGAGTGAGTACATACCATAATCATCTTTTCGGGTTTGAGTTATCTCACTAAGGATAGTGTTTTCTATTTCCATCCATTTGCATGCAAAATTCAAGATGTCATTGTTTTTTACCGCTGAGTAGTATTCTAATGTGTATATATTCCACACTTTCTTGATCCATTCTTCCATTGAGGGGCACCTAGGTTGTTTCCAGGTTCTGGCTATTACAAATAATGCTGCTATGAACATGGTTGCACAAATGCTTTTGTAGAATGATTGGGCATCTCTTGGGTATATTCCCAAGAGTGGTATTGCCGGATCCTGAGGTAGGTTGATTCCCAATTTCCTGAGAAACCACCACACTGATTTCCAAAGTGGTTGCACAAGTTTGCATTCCCACCAGCAATGGATCAGTGTTCCCCTTACTCCACATCCTCTCCAGCATAGGCTATCATTGGTGTTTTTGATCTTAGCCACTCTGACAGGTGTAAGATGGTGTCTCTAAGTTGTTCTGATTTGCATTTCCCTGATTGCTAAGGAAGTTGAATATGACCTTAAGTATCTTTTGGCCATTTGAGCTTCTTCTGTTGAGAATTCGCAGTTCAAATCATTACCCCATTTTTTAATTGGGTAATTTAGAATTTTAATGTCTAGTTTCTTGAGTTCTTTGTATAATCTGGAGATCAGACCTTTGTCTGATGTGGGGTTAGTGAAGATCTTCTCCCATTCAGTAGGATGCCTTTTTGTCTTAATGACTGTGTCCTTTGCTTTACAGAAGCTTCTCAGTTTCAGGAGGTCCCATTTGTTCATTGTTGCTCTTATTGTCTGTGCCACTGGGGTTTTACAAAGGAAATGGTTTCCTGTGCCCATGTATTGCAGGCTACTTCCCACTTTCTCTTCTATCAGGTTAAGTGTGGTCAGATTTATATTGAGGTCTTTAATCCATTTGGACTTGAGTTTTGTGCATGGTGATAGAGAGGATCTATTTTCATTCTCCTAAAGATTGACATCCAGTTATGCCAGCACCATTTGTTAAAGATGCTTTCTTTCTTCCATTGTATAATTTTAGCTTCTTTGTCAAATATGAGGTGTTCATAGGTTTGTGGTTTAATATCTGGGTCTTCGATTCGATGTCATTGGTCAACGTCTCTGTTTTTATGCCAATACCAAGCTGTTTTCATTGCTGTAGCTCTGTAATAGAGTTTGAAGTCAGGGATGGTAATGCCTCCGGAAGTTCCTTTATTGTATATGATTGTTTTGGCTATCCTGGGCTTTTTGCTTTTCCATATAAAGTTAGTTATTGTTCTCTCAAGGTCTACGAAGAATTTTGTTGGGATTTTGATGGGGATTGCATTGAATCTATAGATTGCCTTTGGTAGAATTGCCATTTTTACTATATTGATCCTACCAATCCAGGAGCATGGGCGATCCTTCCATTTTCTGGTATCCTCTTCAATTTCTTTCTTCAAGGTCTTAAAGTTCTTGTCAAATAGATCTTTTACTTCCTTGGTTAGTGTTACCCCAAGATACTTTATGCTATTTGTGGCTATCGTGAAGGTGATGTTTCTGTGATTTCCCTCTCTGTTTCTTTATCCTTTGTTTATAGGAGGGCTACTGATTTTTTTGAGTTGCTCTTGTATCCTGCCACATCACTGAAGGTATTTATCAGCTGTAGAAATTCTTTGGTAGAGTTTTTGGGGTCACTTATGTACACTATCATATCATCTGCAAATAACGAAAGTTTGACTTCTTCCTTTCCAATTCGAATCCCAATGATCTCCTTATTTTGTCTTATAGCTATTGCTAGAACTTCAAGCACTATATTAAAGAGATATGGAGAGAGTGGACAGCCTTGTCTTGTTCCTGATTTTAGTGTAATCGCTTTGAGTTTCTCTCCATTTAATTTGATGGTAGCTGTTGGCTTGCTGTATATTGTTTTATCATATTTAGATATGAGCCTTGTATCCCTAATCTCTCCAAGACCTTTATCATAAAAGGGTGTTGAATTTTGTCAAATGCTTTTTCAGCATCTAATGAAATGATCATATGGTTTTTTCTTTCAGTTTATTTATATGATGGATTACATTGATAGATTTTCGTATGTTGAACCAGCCCTGCATCTCTGAGATGAAGTCTACTTGATCATAATGGATGATTTTTTTTGATGTGTTCTTGGATTCAGTTTGCCAGTATTTTATTGAGAATTTTTGCATCAATGTTCATGAGTGAGATTGGTCTGTAATTCTCTTTCTTGGTTGCGTCCCTGTGTGGTTTTGGTATCAGGGTAACTGTAGCTTCATAAAATGAGTTTGGCAATGACCCTTCAGTTTCTATTATGTGAAACACCTTAAGGAGTATAGGTATTAGCTCTTCTTGGAAGTTATGGTAGAATTCTGCATTAAAACCATCTGGTCCTGGGCATTTTTTGGTTGGGAGGTTTTTGATGACAGCTTCTATTTCCTCGTGACTTATAGGTCTATTTAAATTGTTCACCTGGTCTTGATTTAATTTCGGTATATGGTATTTATCTAAAAAACTGTTCATTTCTTTTACATTTTCCAATTTTGTGGCATACGGGCTTTTGTAGTAAGACCTAATGATCCTCTGAATTTCCTCAGTATCTGTTGTTATGTCCCCCTTTTCATTCCTGATCTTGTTAATATGAGTGTTCTCTTCACCTTTTGATTAGTTTGGATAGGGGTTTGTCAATCTTGTTGATTTTCTCAAGGAACCAGCTCTTTGTTTCATTGATTCTTTGGATTGTTTTCTGTGTCTCTATTTTGTTGATTTCAGCCTTCAGTTTGATTATTTCTAGTCTTCTGCTCCTTCTGGGTGAGTCTGCTTCTTTTTTTTTCTAGAGCGTTCAGATATGCTGTTAAGTCTCTAATGTGAGCTTTCTCCATTTTCTTTATGTGGGCACTAAGTGCTATGAACTTTCCTCTTAGCACTGCTTTCATAGTATCCCATAGGTTGGGGTATGTTGTGTCTTTATTTTCATTGAATTCAAGGAAGACTTTAATTTCTTTCTTTATTTCTTCCTTGACCCAGGAGTGGTTCAGTAGTTGACTGTTCAGTTTCCATGAGTTTGTAGGCTTTTGGAGGGTAGAATTGTTGTTAAATTCTAACTTTATTCCGTGGTGATCCGGTAAGACACAGGTGGTTACTCCAATTTGTTTGTATCTGTGGATGTTTGCTTTGTTACCGAGTATGTGATCAATTTTCGAGAAGGTTCCATGAGATGCTGAGAAGAAGGTATAGTCTTTCCTGTTTGGGTGGAATGTTCTATAGATGTCTATTAAGTCCATTTGATTCATTTCATCTGTTAGTTCTTGTATTTCTCTGTTAAGTTTCCATCTGGTTGACCTGTCCATTGGTGAGAGAGGAGTGTTGAAATCTCCTACTATTAATGTGTGGAGTTTGATGTGTGCTTTGAGTTCTAGTAATGTTTCCTTTACATATGTGGGTGCTTTTATAGTAGGGGCATATATATAATTAGGATTGAGACTTCATCCTGATGGATTATTCCTGTTATGAGTATAAAGTGTCCATCTCCATCTCTTCTGATTGGTTTTAGTTTGAAGTCAATTTTGTTAGATATTAGTATAGCCACACCTGCTTGTTTATTAGGGCCGTTTGATTGTAAAACCTTTTCCCAACCCTTTACTCTTAGGTAATGTCTGTCTTTGTGATTGAGGTGTGTTTCTTGTAAACAACAGAATGTTGGATCCTGTTTTCGTATCCATTCTCTTAACCTGTGACTTTTTATAGGTGAATTGAGTCCATTGATATTAAGTGATATTAATGACCAGTGGTTGTTAACTCCGGTTATTTTTTTTTTTTTTTGGTGGTAGTGTTTGTGTGTTTCCCTTCTTTGAGTTGTGCTGGCAGAGGGTTGTCAGATGTCTGTGCTACTGTGGGTATTGTTGGCTTCCTTGGTTTGTGGTTTTCCTTCTAGTACTTTTGTAAGGCTGGGTTTGTGGCTACGTAATGTTTAAATCTGTTTTTGTCCTGGAATATTTTGTTTTCTCCATCGATGGTGAATGCAAGCTTTGCTGGGTATAGTAGTCTGGGCTTGCATCCATGGTCTCTTAGTGTCCGCAGCACATCTATCCAAGACCTTCTGGCTTTCATGGTTTCCAATGAGAAGTCAGGTGTAATTCTGATAGGTTTACCTTTATATGTTACTTGCCATTTTTCCTTTGCAGGTCTTAATATTCTTTCTTTATTCTGTATGTTTTGTGTTTTATTATTATATGGTGAGGGGATTTTTTTTGATCCAGTCTATTTGGTGTTCTGCATGCTTCTTGTACCTTCAAAGGAATATCCTTCTTTAGGTTGGGAAAGTTTTCTTCTATAATTTTGTTGAATATATTTCTGGGCCTTTGAGCTGGAATTCTTCTCCTTCTTCTATCCCTATTATTCTTAGGTTTGGTCTTTTCATGGTGTCCCAGGTTTCCTGGATGTTTTGTGTTAAGAATTTGTTGGATTCGTTGTTCTCTTTAATCAATGAGTTTATTTCCTCTATAATATCTTCAGCGTCTGAGATTCTTTCTTCTATCTCTTGTATTCTGTTGGTTATACTTGTCTCCGTAGTTCCTGTTCATTCACCCAGATTTTCCATTTCCAGAGTTCCCTCGTTTTGTGTTTTCTTTATTACCTCTATTTCAATCTTCAAGTCTTCAACTTTTTCCTTCACCTGTTTAATTGCTTTTTCTTGGTTTTCTTGAGTTTCTTTGAGGGATTTATTAATTTCTTCCAGCTTTTCGTTTGTCTTCTCCTCCATTTCTTTAAGGGAGTTTTTCACTTCCTCTTTAAAGGTCTCCATCATTTTCATTAAGTAACGTTTAAAGTCGTTTTCTTCTACTTCTTCTGGAATAGGGTCTTCTTGTTGCATGCTCACTGGATTCTGGTGTTCTCATGATGCTTTTCATGTTGTTTGACGAATTCTTGCATTGGTGCCTGCCCATCTCTTCCTTTAAATACAGCCAGGAGAGTCTTGGCGTCTTGATCCAATCTTTGCTGTGAGTGACAGTGTATTGGAGAATTTTCTTGGTCTGTCCTCTCTTAGGGCCTCAAGGTACTGGAGCCAGTTGTGCTGGTGGATCCCTCTGGATCTCTGATCTCAGCACAGGAACAGGGACTCCTGGTGGGCCAAGGACCCCCGCAGAGGAAAGGGATCCTTGTAGGTTTTAAAGCAATTGTGTCCCATCTCTGCCAAGCCTCACAGTTAGTGTTCATTTTTATACTCTATTGATGCCACCAGAAAGATTCCTTTTCTGATTTCACCAATACTTTAATAGAGTTTGAATATGAGTATCTCTTCAAGCCTTCTATTTTATCTAGGAGAGTGTGAGTCACTCCACTGAGATCTGATGCACACACAGCTCCCAAATCAACTTCTCAAAGCAGTGTAGGCAAACACCGGAAGATGATAAAGATGCCTAGTCACCCATGGTCACTCATGCCGCCCTTATTCCAAGAAGCTATTGTTAGTTTTAATTGGTCCAGACTCCACTATGAAGATTTTGAAACTATCATCCACCTAAAGTCATAGAGTCAAACACTTGGCTTTTGTTTCATTTATCTTGTTATCCAATTTGAACTTAGCCTGTAAGAAGCAACAGAACTTTTTTTAAAAAAAACTATCTTTTTTCATTTTACACACCAATCCTAGTTCCCACTCCCTCCCCTCTTCCATTTCCCTCCACCCACCACCCACCCTACTCCCATTCACTCCTCAGAGAGGGTAAGGCACATTGCTTTGGGGAAGGTCCAAACCCGCCCTACTATATCTAGGCTGTGCAAGGTATCTATCCAAAGAGAATAGGTTCCCCAAAAGCCCGTACAAGCAGTAGGAATAAATCCTGGTTCCATTGTTAGTGGCCCCGCAGTCTGTCCCAACCATACAACTGTCAACCACATTCAAAGGGAATAGTTTGGATCTATGCTTTTTCCTTCCCTGTCCAGCTGGAGTTGGTGAGCTCCCATTAGCTCAGATAAACTATTTCAGTGGGTGAACCCATCATGGTCTTGACCTCTTTGCTCATATTCTCACTCCTCCCACTCTTCAACTGGACTTTGGGAGCTCAGCCCAGTGCTCTGCTGTGGGTCTCTGCCTCCGTTTCCATCAGTGAAGCAACAGAACTCAATGGCTGAACATGTTAACAGTTGATTTAAAAAAAAAAATTCAACCACATTTAGTGTTTTGCCTTAAAACACTAAATTTCTCTCTCAGCTTCCTGTCATTCTACAGTGGACTCTGCTAACAGAGAAATTGTCAGCAATTGTATTCTGTCTTCATTTCTTTGAGAACAGAGATGTGGGAGAGAAGCTCCCTTTGAGCATAAGATAGCAACTCCAATCTCTGCCTTTGTGAGATGTTAGCATTCAAATAAAGACATGGCAGTGTGCATGCACACTAGAAATCGGTGTTTTAGCTAGTCTTTAAGAACAGCTAAGAATGCTGGAGAGCATGCAACATTTTTTCATTCTTATGGTCTAGTACCTGTAAGCTTTTAATCATGAGAAAGCAGCAAACAATGACTTCCTGTCTCCATCCTGTTGGAAAGATCACTCCCAAGAATTTCCCACTGAGCCCAGTAGAACTATCAGAGATGAAGAACACTACAGTTTTATCCATGTGGACCCTGACTTACCCTGGCACTAAAGGTGTTGAGGGGACATAGTTCTTCCAGGAAACTCAGAGCTGGTTAAAGCACACCACAGTATGATTATCTAGTCAAGAGGAAAAACTTGTTAATATAGATATGTTCAGCATTCTCTTGGTAAACAGAAGTATAAAATTACCAAAAAAAGGCACACTTTACAAAAAAGTGTGTAACATAAAGCAAACACTGCAACCTGTGTGTGACACACTGAAGGACAGCTGTGATCTGGGACTTTCATGTCCCTGCTGCTAGAGGAACTGGCTGTCTATTCTCTATTAACACTGAAAAATCCAGGAAAAAGAGACATCTATAAGTGTGAATTGCCACAAGATTTTATTCTAGTACTCTCTTAGTGGAATAGAAATAATGGTTATCATTAATCATTTTGAAATAAAGGGCAGGAAGAGATCCAAATAGTAATGTCAAAAACTAGTCTCCAGCCTGTATGGCATTGCTAGTCCACATTCTGTCTCTTTTAGACCAGCCTGAGAAGACCATCATTGTGATCCCTTGTTCATTCTTGCTCCATTCAGAATGTGACCTATAGAATTAATGTGATATAAAAGTTCTGCTTAACCTTCTTCTGAGTCAGACTCAAACCTAACTGCCATCCTGTCCAGCTCTTTCTTGGCTTATGTGAGCCCTCGCCCCCTCTCTGTCTCTCTGTGTATGTCTGTGTGCGTGTTTCACTGGAAATTGAGCCTAGAACCTTCACGTGCTTAGTAAGGACTCTACTACTGGGCCATTGCCCCAGACCTTTTTTTACTTTTGATTTTGTAATAGAGTATCACTAGTTGCATATGCTGGCCTTGAACTCACTTTATATCCTCTTACCTCTCAAGGAGCTAGAATTACAGGGGTGTACCACCAGGCCCAGCTAATCTTGAGTTTTGACTCTAAGAATTTAGGGGATAAAAATCTGCCGGTATGATACTGGTTTTGATATATGATAGGCCTTTTTGGCCTATGTTTGGAAATCTCACCTGGAAAGATGAACAACTGGTTGTAATTGCTCAGTACAGAAACGGCTTTCTTGCTCTTTGACTCCTACGGCAGAAGGCTGGCATGACGGTGAATGCTCCTAGGAAACAATCAGATGATCGCCACTGTGACTTAGATCCTCCAGTGCAAGCGAAACTTGTCTCCTGGCTGTGTCATCAGCATTACCTCCACGGGCTGGACCGTTTGCTTTGTCTCTTCCAGTTTCTGCAACTCAGCTGCAGTTGCCTCAGCAGAAGCTGCCTTGCTGCCGGTGCTGAAGAACAAGGTTGACAAGGCTTCCTGCTGCTGTGGCCTAGCGTTCCAAAGCTGAACCATGCAGGTCTTTGCTCTCTTGCAGCATTTATGACTCGAGATTTTAAGAATGCCTCTCTTACCATGATGTTTTACATAGTCTATTGGATTTTTGTTTTTGTTTTTCTAGACAGGGTTTCTCTGTAGCTTTGGAGCCTGTCCTGGAACTAGCTCTTGTAGACCAGGCTGGTCTCGAACTCACAGAGATCCACCTGCCTCTGCCTCCTGAGTGCTGGGATTAAAGGCGTGCGCCACCACCACTCAGCCTCATATACTGTTGTAAGTTTATGACTTTTCATATAATTCATTAAAATTATGTTTTTCTTAATTCAAAATCAAATGCTAAATACAAACGGTACATTTAAGGATGTTTTCCTGGTTAGAGGATATATCAAAATACTTGATCACCTCTTAAGATGACAAGCAAAAAAATTAATTTTTTAAAAGATATGACTGCTGAAGCATGCGTTAAACAACAGTAGCCATGCTGGAGTGGACAGGAAGGCTCACAAGGCCTCGGCCCTACACAAAGATCTACGGGCAACTAAGGAGTGCTGAGAGTGGGGGAAGCACACACAAGTACCATTATACAGACAGAGCAGGTTGGCTTTATGTTAAGAATATGTATGTATGCAAATACATCCATACATGCATGGAACAGTTTATGAGGAAAGAGCCCACCGTTTGAAAGAGAGCCACCAGGAGTAGGTGAGATAGCTTGGAGAAAGGAAAGGGAAGGGGAACTAACGTGATTATGTTATAGTCCAAAAAAATCAGTGATTAGAATAAATAAAAATACATAGGCCCTTCTATGGAAGTGACTGCCGACCTGAGGCATGCATCAGACACCACAGAAACGTCATTTCTCAAGACTGGTGAGGCATCTCAGTCACAGGCAGCCAGAGCTGAGCCCACACCTCTCTAGTCGTGCGCTGCTTTCAAGGTGTTGACTCAATAATGAGTAGCCATAGTTTTTAATTCCCATATATCAATTGCCTCTAAAGACGCATAATGAGATCACTTATACTTCCTAACTAGGTTGCATGCTTCACTGCTACTCTGCCCCTCTGTCCCACCACACTGTCTCTGCATGCCCTGTTCTTGTCACTTTGCCTGTGAGCCAAGCGAGCAGAGAATTGTCTGACTCTGGGTTCAGTCAGTACAATGCCTGGAACATTGGCACTGAGTGTGCATTAAAAATAACAGCAGGGACTGCTTGTTGCTTTCATCCATCAACAAATCCTTTCAATGCAGGTAGAGATGGTTTAACATTTACAGGGGCAAGTCATGTAGGCATTAGCACAGCATTTTCTGCAGCTCAAAGCACATTTCGCTCTTGAAGACCACAATTCCAGTTAAGTCAGTAAGCTCCCAATACTGCCTCTGCCCACAGGGTCACAGGCCTCCCTAGGGTTCTGTCTTTTAGGTAAGTGTTTGGTCATACTGAATGTCCTCTGTCATTCTAGGAGGCTTTCTCGGCATCTCTGCTATAGATTGTCCTTGCAGCCTGTGCTCCTGGACTTATGAACAGTAGCTTGCTCCCATTCGCCTTCATCATGTCTTCTACTGAGAGACAGGGAACCCAGCCTGGAGATGATTTGGGGATGAGTGACTTCAGAGACTCTCGGTTCTTGGGTGGGGCACAAGGAAGGGGATGATTCCTAAGCAGGTGCAGAAGTGTTGGAAGCATCTGAGGAAATTAAAAACTGGGTGGGGAACACATGGTGTAACCCCATCATCCAAGACCAAGGACAGTTTTGACTCAGACCAAAAGTGAAGGTCTGTGTTCTTGTTTCCCATTCTTCCAAGCTCAAGAATTCAAGTGAGGGATGTGGACTCCTCACCAGAGCTGTGTTTTGTGAGCAACTCTACTTCCACAGCAGGTTTGGACCATTGGTGTAGACAGGATGAGACCGTTCCCTAGGAGCATCAGTCATTATTCATGGTGTTTTCCAATCTGTGGTCAAGAAATAACTTAGTGTTCACGGCCAGCATTTTTTCTTATGAAATGGGATTTAGTGGGGTAGGATGGCATCTCAGAGCATTGAATCAAATATCCAAATTCAAATAGAAATTTGAAATTTCCAGTAGAAGTTCTTACATCTGACTTTCCCAGTGAGAAAGCCCTGTGGTATCAGCCAGCCATCTCTCCACTCAGCGCTGCAGACACCAGCTCCCTCCCAGGTGAAGGTACAGCTGCCTCTCACTCCTGCACCTGGGAGCTTTGATGAGCGATCTCACAAGCCCCTCTGTAACACCTTTACTAGTAAGCGTTGCCTTCCAGCCTAACTCAAATAGTAAAGGAAGATAAGAAAGAAAAAAAAACACAATAAGTACAATTTAAAACATATCTGTCATGTTTGCACTGAATATCTTTAAATGTTTAGACATATGCTGACAATTCCCCAAACTGATTTATCTAACTAGTAAGCTATTCATAAAAGATAAATGAAGGACCCTCGAAAGATGCTTTCCTTAAATGTTTAGAGTTATCCAAAAACATAATGTACAACTTTTTCATTGAAGAGCAAGGCTTTTCAAAAGAAAAAAAGAGCTCAAGAGTTACCACTCTCTCATTGTTCATGTTTGTGATGTGTTTCTAGAAACTGAAGTCTTAGTTTCTTTAGGTGTAGGCATACAAAACAATTTGAATGCAATATCTTTGTAAATAATATGTACATTTGTGTCATCCACGACTACTTCTGTAACCTAAAAATTTATTTGAAATTTTCATAGATGAGTATTATATATTTGCATCATATCCACCCCTGCCTCTCTCCCACTCCAACCTCAACTTCTGTCACACACATACACAGACATAACACATACACATACACCCCACACATACATACATATACACACACAACACACACATA
The DNA here is from genome assembly GCA_004026605.1 of Ondatra zibethicus. NCBI lineage: Eukaryota > Metazoa > Chordata > Mammalia > Rodentia > Cricetidae > Ondatra > Ondatra zibethicus. Next base: position 136,113 of record PVIU01003164.1, on the reverse strand, counting down.
CATACACCCCACACGCATGTACATACACACAACACATACATACATACATAACACAAATATACACAGGCACACATGAACATACACACACACACACTCACACACACACACACTACTCCAACTATATGTGTTTGTTTCAGACTGACCACTTAGGATTGGGGTTCAGTCCTACTGACTGCCTGTGGCTCTTCATCAAGGTTTTAACACCTCATATCTAACTGGCTTTGCAAAGCTTCCTGGATAATTTCCAAAGAAATTACTCTTCTGTACTCATACTTTACCTTCTTCAAATATTTAATTAAGCTGGATAGTTATAACTTCAGGTTAGACAAATGCAGCCTCAAAACCTCTTATCCTTAGTGACCCAGAATTCTTAGGGGAAATTTATGACTGAGGTGGAAAGTGAACAAATCCCAATCTGGCCCCTCGTTTGGACAGTGGAAGACTCAGCGAGGACACATGACTCCTCCAGTGTATTTGAGAACCATCATTCTGAAAAGTGGCAGGGAATTTTCTTCAGAAAAATGCATTCACATGAGTGAGGTGAGAGTCCAAGTACTACAGGGAAAAAGGCTCAATGATCTGATCATTTATCAAAGTACCAGAATGAAATGTTAAAAGGGTCTCTACTGCAGGATGCACAGGCTTTCAAGAGGCTACATGTCTTGCCCATGTTAAACAGAATAACGCAGTAGCAAGCATCTTCCAAACATTGCACTGACCTTGTTCTCTCTCTCTCTCTCTCTCTCTCTCTCTCTCTCTCTCTCTCTCTCTCTCTCTCTCTCTCTCTCTTCTCTCTCACCCCCACCCCTGTGAAATGTTCCTCAAGACCTAGGAGCCACAGAACATGGGGGGAAATTCTTCCTCAGTATTTTAGGGTCCTCATTTCAAAGGCAATTTTGAGCTCAGACCACAGCCTGCTCCACTGAGACTTGTTTTGAGCAATTGTTAGAAATTGCCAGAGAGAGCAGGAGAGATAGGATGGTTGATAAACTGCTCGCTACATAGGCTTGAGGGCTGGAGCTCGATTTCCAAGGGTAACAAAATCCAAGCAAGATGAGGTACATTAGAAATCCCAGTGCTGAGGGTGTGGTAGCTTGAATAGGAATGCCCCCCATAGACTCGTGTATTTGAATGCTTGGCCACTAGCAAGTGGTACTATTAGAAGGTGTGGCCTTGTTTGGGGAAGTGTGTCACTGAGGGTGGGCTTTGAGACCTAGTGTTTGACTATTTCTTCCTGCTACCTGTGGATCCAGATAGAGAACTTGGCTCCTTCTCCAGCACCATGTCTGCCTCTACCCTACTATGCTTCCCACCATGATGATAATGGGCTAAACCTCTGAACTGTAAGCTAACCACAATTAAATGTTTTCCTTTATAAGAGTCGCTGTGGTCATGGAGTCCCTTCACAGCAATAGAAACACTAACTAAAACAGGAATCTATAGATGCTAAGATCCCTGATGCTCACTTGACAAGCCAGCCTAACCTACTAGGCAGACTCCAGGCCAGTGAGAGACCTTACCTCAAAAAACTAGGTGGGCATGGGCAAGATGCCTCAGTGGGTAAAGTCTCTTGCCACCAAGCCTGGCAACCTGAGCCTGCTCCCCAGATCCCATATGGTGGGAGGAGCAGACTGACCCCAAGAAGTTTTCTCTCATGCACACATACTCACAAATAAACAAATAAATATCAAATAAGGTAGATACTCTCTGAAGAACAGCACCTAAAGTTTATCTCTCACATTCACAGGCTTGGGCCCTCTCACACACGCATACACACAGAGGAATAGGAGTCCTATACATACATGCACCCTTACACATACATTCACACACAATAATACATAACACATATACACACACATGCATGTACACACACACACACACACATGCATTTACCCAGTAGAATATGTGCCCCCCCACATACACAGAGAGAGAGAGAAATTACCAAAATAATGGGGTCATTTTTTAAAGACAATGCTGGAATTATATCAAAAGGGAGGATATAGATCTACCAGAACCTTCTCTGGATTATCTTATTTCATACCAAGTGATTATCATGCCTTCTCATTGTATTTATAAGGAAATTTTGCAATATATATATATAGTTATAAAAACATATATAAAACTTCCAACTTGTTTTTATAACTTCCTGGGTTCCTCCTACTACACAAGTATATTTCTAGTATCCTGATTTATTTTTTAAAGTCTTGTGAAATCTACACAGAGAAAAGGAAATAGATTAACATGATAATAATAATAATTAATAAAGAAAAGAATTGCTAAGAAATCTTACACATTCAGCAATCCAGACAAACATACTGTCTGTACCAAATGAATAAGGTATAGGGTTTTTTTCATTTTATACTTTATGTACAAGATGTCAGTAAGCAAAAAGGTATTTTTTAAAAACAATGGAGGACACAAACCCTCTGAAGGAGTTAAAAAATTCTTGAGTCCTGTCACCTAGCAATTATATAAATTATACTCCTTTGTAGAAAGCCTAGTATTTGCTGTTCCCAGTTTTGCTTTGGTTGTGAGAGCCACCTGTTTTCAGACACGGCTTCATTAAATGGTTGAAGTGCATGAGGTCAAATTCTCTTGATTTGAACAAGTCTGTTGATCATAACTGATGACCCACTGAATGGCAACTCCCAGAACAGTTACTGAGTCTGTAATAATCCAGTTCTGTAGAATGAGGTTCTACGAAGATGAGGCAACGTCTTCCTTGGAAATCAGGCAAACGAAGGTTCCCTGTGACAAACATTCAGCTCTAGAATGAAGTCTTTAGATTTAATTTTGTTGTGTTATTTGCTAATGGTTCTAAACATGACAGTAACACTGTCAATTGCCTAAGCCATTCCAGTAGCACTGTTTTTCTAGTGAGACATGTATTAGTTGTTTTCCATGGCTGTGACAAAACACTATGACCCAGGCTACTTAAAGAAGAAAGCCTTTAATTTGGAGCTTATGGTTTTAAGGGGACAGATGCAGAGCAAAGACATGGTGACAGAAACAGCTAAGAACCTACATCTTGATCCACAAGCTGGAGGCAGAAAAAGAGAGACTGGGAAAGGTATTCTTTTGAACCCTCAAAGCCCATTCCCCAGAGCCATCCCTCGTCCAACAAGGCCTCACCCCTTAATCCTTCCCGAACAGTTATACTAACTGCGGACCGAACATTCAAACCTAGGAGCCTAATGGCGCTCTTCTCATTCAAACCACAAGATGTCTGGGATGAAACAAAACAACACAACTGAGGCCAGAAACAGCTGCTGTGAAAAGGATTCTTCTAAATGTGTTTCATGCTCATATCCCATTATTCTGAAGGGAAGGATCAGCCTGAATAGCCCACAAACACCTCGACCTCTAAGGCAGCTGGGAACCATCAACAAATGCTACACACAGTGGAATAGACCATGTGATGAAGACTGGGTGCTTACTGTTTATCCTTGTGTGTGGGAAGCCAAGGGAACACCACAGAGTAGGGTTGCATGCTACAGGATGTCTCTCTGCTTCTGCCTGCTAGTCAAACACAAAACTGTGAATTTCTCTACATTATTAAACTTGGCATGCTATCATGGGCACTCCATGTTGTTGGGTTTGTGCCTTGTGTGTCTTCAGCTGATGTGACACTGATCCACTACACTTCCTTTCATTGTGTCCACTCACACTAGTCCAACCCTCAAGGTACTTGGTCAACAGAAGTTGAATTGGTGCTGTGTGAAATTGAGTCTCACCTTCTTAGAACCTATATTTTAAAAGAAGAAATTGGGAACCTAAGGAAATGTTGAAGGGCTCTGCTCAATGAAAGATACACACTGGTGTTTCATCACAGGGAAAATGCTGCTAGGGATTAAGGTACAGACAGACATCTGTTGGAGGAGGAGGCCACTTGTTGGTTTCTGACTGCTCAGCAACTCAGACCCGAAATAACCACACAGAAACTATATTATTTAAAACACTGCTTGGCCCATTACCTCTAGCTTCTTATTGGCTAGCACTTACATATTAATTTAACCCATCTCCATTAATCTGTGTATCGCCACAAGGCTGTGGCTTACCAGATAAAGTTCCCAGCATCTGTCTCCGGAGGGGGCTACATGGCTTCTCCCCGATTCCACCTTTTTTCTCCCAGCATTCTGCTTAGTTTTTCCCACCTAGCTCTTTCTACCCTGCTCTGCTATAGGCTCAAAGCAGTCCTTTATTGACCAATGGTATTCACAACATACAGAGGGCAGTCCCACATCAGACATCTTTCCATAGAATGGGATAGAGAGGTGTTATTGGGGCAGGAGGACCTGGGTGGACTTTCAACATTGAGGAGGATTCTGTTTTTCTGCTTAGAGAGAAAAAAATCACGGCCAGGGACCAGATAGCTGTCCACATGGTTTCTGCAGTGGAGCTTGGCATGATACATTTATTGTAACAGCCTTGAGACAGCTTTTGGGATGTCCAAAGGCAACTCCTTATTGGCAAGTCAGAGGGAGCCCCAGGGTGTTTACAAGTAGGTGATACTAGTACCAGAGGGAGTCAAATGGAAGGGGAGGCAGGAATGAAGCTCGGAATCTAGTGGAGTAGAGCAAGCATGGAGTCTACTGTAGACCTCACAGAAACTGGAAGGAGAGAGGAGCTGTGGGGGCCCCACTAATTCATTGAACAGGCATGTACTGTGTGCCCGTCCTGTGCCAGTATCTCCTGATACCCTTCATCTCCATACCACCAGCTCCCCATGGTTCTAACTGGCGTTTTCTGTTGCTGCTCTCTGACTGTTTTTCTACTCTCATTTCAATATATTTATTGTTTACAAAGAAATTGAATATTGCTTCTGCTTGCCTTGCCATTTGAGATAAAGGCTAACAATAAAAATAAGAACAAGACATCAAGAAATGTTATTTAATTCTAAAAGATACTGCATCTACTTAAACAGATATTCAAAACAGATCATCTGTGAACAGCGATTTTTCTACTTTGACTGAACTGGTTGCACTGAGAAAGATCTGTGGTAGAGACAGCCTGCTCACTGCAGTGGAGACAGCCTGCTAATTGTAGTATAGACAACCTATTCAGTGTGGTGTAGACAGCATGCTCACTGCAGTGGAGACAGCCTGCTAATTGTAGTAGAGGCAACCTATTCAGTGTAGTGTAGACAGCATGCTTACTGCAGTGGAGACAGCCTGCTCTCTGCAGTGGAATCAGCATGCTCACTTCATCCAATGCTGATGCTCGAAGTCTTTGCTCTAGGGTAGCTTTAGTTCGGAGAACAGACTACAAGAGTAGATGCACTCACTCACTAATAGGCTGGGGAGGACGGTGAGCAAGCACAGCAACAGGTACGACGTAGTAGCTCGGTGACTGAAAGAGTCACTGTGCCATGATTGCCTTACAGGTTCCGCTGGCCACCTGAGAGGCTGAGACATTCTTGTTATACTTCTGCCTCAGTTCAGTATTGTCTAGGAGTTAAATCTTACTTCTGGGTGTTAATTTAACTCACCCCTTAATAGGGAGGGTTCTTCCTATTGCCAAATCCTAGAAGCCCACCTTTAGTTTCTAAGAAAATCAAACAAAGGGCAGTGTTTCTAGGCTAAACATAAATGCTACCTTCAATAAAGTAATTGTGTAGGTGGTAAAATATTGCCACATGTAGGAGCTGGAAGGCTGTGGGCCAGAGGCCACATCTTTCTTCCTGTCAGCTGCATACCTCAGAGAAGAGCCTGAGACCATACATCTCACAGCCACTATGTTGGCAGAGGCTGCTCTTTTGCTTCCCGGCTGCTCAGACCTGAATAATCACACAGAAACTATTAATTGCAACACTGTTTGGCCAATGAATCTAGCACGTTCCTAGCTAACTCTTACATCTTAAATTAGACCGTTTCTATTAATCTATGTATCACCACAAGGCTGTGGCTTACCGGTAAAGGTTCCAGCTGTGTCTGTCTCCTTAAGCAGCCACATGGTGTCTCCTTGACTTCCCCTACTCTCTTTGTAATCTCTGTTCAGATTTCCTGCCTGGCTTTACTCTACTAAGTTGACTGAAACAGCTTCTTTAATAACCAATGGTAATAAAACATATTTACAGCATACAGACAGAAATCTCACATCACCACTAATCTTAGCTAACCAACTCCAACTTTTCTTCATGGTTCCATGTTTATGATTTTCGGGGATTGTGAAGTTCATTGTTGATAAATGTAGAACTGAGCATAAAGTAGCAAGGACAACCCTAACTGTAACCTGACTCACAGTGGGAAGAACGATGACAAAAAGGCAGGCAGCTGACAGTGGGAAACACAGCCCAGCCTCATTGGGAATGTTCAGACCTCAGTGTGGTCAGTGGGAGCCGGTTTGGAAGATGAACAAGTGTCATGTAGGCAGCTAAGAGCATTTCCCATACAGAGGAAATGAGTACCGTCCACAGCATCATAAAGGGAGGGCAGAGGGGGGTGCCAAAGAAATCTATAAGTCATATAGTGATTGGAACTGTGGAAATAATGGATCAGTAAGAGCCTGGGGGGATGATTTGACCATACTAGGTACATAGATGATGGTGATGGTGGTGGTGGTGATGGTAATGATGATGATTAAAATAGACACCACTTTTCAAAGAGAAAGAGCAGCATGAGGTTTGGGGTTCGACAGATTGTCCAGGAGGAGAAACAAGGACAGTGCCATGGGAACCTTTGTGCCATTTCTGCATGACTTTCTCCTTGGCTCTTCTTACTGCTGTCAGTTCCCACGTGAAAGGGGTGTCCCAATGCAGGACCTGTGACATGTTAGAAGATAGCGTTCTGGGACTGAATACCTTTGTCTTCTAGCCAGTCTAGCCATGTATAGAGACTATTACACCCCAAAGATATAATCTCCCTCTTATAAATCTTGGAGAATCCTGTCTAATTCATTTGTGGGACCTGAAAGTGAGTCACTGGACTAAGGGGTCATTCGGTGTTAGTTGAGCACTCACTCTGTACACGGCCAAGGGATTCCCCCTTAGAAGGGAGACAGAACAATGTATGAATAGCTGTTCTCCATTAACATAATGCTCAGAAACGCTCAAATGGTATTTCCAGAAATCCAGTCCCTAGAAGTACAGGAATCAGTACAGACGAGAGATAGCAAGGGTCCCTGAGAAGAGCTGCACGGAATCCGATGAGAAAAATCAACACTGTCAGGTATTGATAAAATAATCACAGTGAGTTCCCTACAATTTCCAGCTGCACGTGGGAAAGACAGGCTGTGTTGCTAGCTAGACTGCAGGCCTCTGATGAACCTCACAGCAGAAGCAGGGGTCCCCAGAGCAGTGCTCTGGTGACTCTAAGATGTAGTCTCCTGCTGTGACTCTCTGCTCCTGGGTTCCTATCCATTTTGCAGAGTTCATTTTTATACCTACAACTCTTTTTCTCTACGACTTCTGTTTGGGTTTGTTTTACTATTTGGTTTTGCATGCATGGAGTGACCCAGAAAAATTCTCAAGTTCAAAACAAAAGTAAATCTTGAAAGAAAGCTAACATTAAATAATTCAAAAGCACTTGGCTCATTGGAAAGATGCAGAAAGATGACCGTGTTTAAAAGAGGCAATGGGGCTGTTGAGATGCCTCCGCAGGATAGAACCCATGCCACTAAGCCTGGCGACCTGAGTTCAAGCCCCAGATCCCACATAGTAGAGGGAGAGGATTCATTCCTTTGAGTTGTCCTCCACAAACAAAACAGGCCTTGGCATATACATAAGCCCCAAAATAATTAAGTAAAAAATTATAAGAAAAATTCCAACAGGTGACAGTCAAGGATTTCGGCAACATTACTCTTTCAAGTTGTAAGGTTAGATGTCCCTAAAAGTGAGCAGAAAGCAGCATGGAGAAGGTGTCTCCTTCCCAAGTTGCCTATACATGGTTCTGAAATGAAGGAGAGTGAAGTTGGAGGTGGTGGAAAAGACATTTTGTGAAGTCCAATCAGGCCTCAACCCCACACACCAGCAGTAAGATGTAGGGTACAAGCAGCCCAGACTTTGGTTCATTTCCTCAGCAGGCAAAGGTTACATCAACACAGAAATGCACTGCTTCCCTCGTGTCACAGCCATTCACACTGCTGTGCCCTTGGAAGCTGCTTCTTAGCCAGCTTACATGCTCAGTGCTTACCTTGACCACAGACACTCATGCCAGTTAAGACGCTCATGCTTAGATCCCTGCTGAACATGCCAGCTACCCATGTATGTGGTGGGGAAATGGAGCATACACTCCTATTTAAGTGGATATTCATTGTGACACTTGTATATAGAGAGAAAACAACGCCCTTTTTATAAAGATAAGTAGATAGATAGATAGATAGATAGATAGATAGATGATAGATAGATGATAGAGAGAGACAGATGATAGATAGATAGATAGATGATAGATAGATAGATAGATAGATAGATAGATAGATAGATAGATAGATGATAGATAGAGAGAGAGATGATATATATAGAGAGAGATGATATATAGAGAGAGGTGGATGGATAGATAGATAGATAGATAGATAGATAGATAGATAGATAGATAGATAGATAGATAGATACTTCATATGCATGCGGCTGAGTTGCATGTACCTGCACCACATGAGCATAGGAGCCTCTGGATGTCAGAAGCTGCGTTGGATCCCCTAGAACTGTCCTAGAAGCCAAGTTTGAACCAAAAGGCCCCTGTCTTCAGAGATGTACAGAAAATTTTCTGCAGTGGTTTCCTCAATTATTGCTGTTGAAAGACTTCTGTAATGATTTCCTCAATTATTGCCATTGTAACTGGGGAGACTTACTGCTGAGGAGGCTGGAGAAGGATGAATGGAGCCTCCTCCAGGCAGCTGCAGCGGCTGTGTGTGGATGGATGAGAGAGCAAACAAGGCGCTAGCCATCTGCATCAGCCGCCGCTCAGTACTCAACAATTAGCACCACACCTCAGCTTTGTGTGGCACCTGTACAGAAAACACTCTGTTTCTAGAATGATGCTGCTAGTTTTATTTGTAAATTAGCACAACTTACAAGGAAAAGTGTTTTGCAGGCAAGAGACTCCTAATGATGTGTTTTGCTAATGCTTGCTGAGTGCCTGCAATAGTTGAGGTGGGGCTTACCTATAGAACTTTAACAGGAGCATTGGTGAGGCACCCCTATGCCTGGTAAAACTGCAAGTTCTACAGAGGAGAGGTGCATGTAGGGAAATAATTTATAGCAAATATTCCTAGAGCCTGACGAAAGGAGACATAGTTTCCAATAAGATAACAGAGAAGGCACACGTTAGTGCTGTGTATCATTCAGCAAACGCTTCACCAACACAATCGTTACATCCTCCAGTCCATAAAGTGTGGTTATGGGATCAGTACAAACCTTGCCATCGAATTTGTTAGTTCTTGGGAACCACCCCATAAACTGTGAGTGTGGGTCCCAACAAGCTGGGTCTTAACAGGTCTGCTATCAGATTCTGATGCACACGTCTGTTACATTCAATATGTGGTGTCCTGCGTGGGGAAGACATAGATTAATGTTTAAAAAAAAAACCACAGAGCTACCTAGACACGAGTATGCTGCTCCAGGGTAATGCATTTCCGTGAAGGGCTGCATGACTTGTAAGAGTGTATGTACCATAAAATAAAGTAACAAGAAGAGCTTAAGGGTCTGTAATGCCATTAGACTACAAGTAGAAAAATAATAGAACCACTGCTATGTTTTCATAAATTTCCCAATAACTTTTATGGTATTCAGGCTGAAGGAGCCCACTTGGCTGATCTAGAATCACCCTTGTCTCACAAGCTATCTCCAAGCTGAAAGGCAGGTGCTGAGAATACAGATCTGCTAATGTTAAAAACCTGCCCAGGATCCCCCATGCACCTCGTTCGAGTCAGTCTTTGTTGGGGTATGTGACAACCCTACAGAAGAAAAGCCCCATGTCAGAAGTGACGCTGTCTGGGGAAGGTTCTTTATGGAGAGCAGCGACTTAGCATCCAAGAGCAGTTTCGTGAAAGGAGCCCAGCCGAAGGACCCAGTGATGTCAGGTTTGTAGGCCTCCGAGGCTCTGGCCAACGCGTTGGCTCTCACTAATGGGAGAACTGAGAACTTCAGAGGAATCAAGCAGGGTCATTCCTCTGAAGGATGCCTAGAATCCCAGCAGCAGGAAGCAAAGACATGAGGATCACCATAAAATTGAAGCCAGTCTGGTCTGCACAGCAAGTTCCAACCAGTGAGAACTTGTCTCTAAAATAAAAAACCAACAAAGCCACAGGAAATATGAAGCGATGGGATTTTAAAACCCAGAGAAGCAACCACACTGCCCTAAAACGCTCCTCTCTGCAGCATGCACTGCTCTGGCTTTCTAGATTGAGATGTCTTGGTCCTCCGTAGCTTCCGCGTCTTCCAGGCTTCTCCTTGCCAGAAGTGCTATACTTGCCGCATTACATGTGCAGCACGTACTGCGTGATTCAGTGCTTGATTAGATTCTGACTTGTATTATGCTGTGATTGCCACCTCTATGTGATTTATTTTTTCAACTAAATGATAAATTAGATAAGGCCTATCATTTCCATGTTTCCTTCAGCCGAGTAATGTTTCAGGGGGAGGCTAGATCTGTACCTACTCGGAAGAAGGAATGAGAATTTGCTTGACGAATGGAAGTGGGTATTGCAGAGGCATGCACCAGAGAGCACAGCCCGGCATCTGGGGAGGAGTGCAGCATTGCCAGAGCGTAAGAAGGGCTGAGGGCACAGGAGATAGAGCCGGCTGGGGGACTGAGCGCAGATAATGGAGCTGTCCACTGTGGGCCATATTGAAAGATTGATGTTATACCCTGTGGGTATAGGGGAGCAATAAAAAGTTTAAAAATAGGATAATCAAATAGTGAATAATATATTATAAGCCTGCTGTTAGCATTACCAAAGACTGTGTGTGTGTCTGTGTCCCTCTGTGTCTGAGCCTTTGTGTCTGTCTGTGTGTGTGTGTCTCTGTGTGTATCTGTTTCGGTGTCTTTCTGAGTTTGTGTGTGTCTCTCTCTGTCTCTGTATGTCTCTGTCTGTGTGTGTGTGTGTGTGTGAGTGTATCTGTGTCTCTGTGTGTTTGTTGTGTGCCTATGAGTGTCTGTGTCTCTCTGTGCTTATATCTGTATGTTAGTGTGTGTATGTGTATCTGTATGTGTCTCTGTCTCTGTATCTTTGTGTCTGTCTGTGTGTGTGTGTGTGTGTCTGTGTCTGTGTGATTGTGTATCTGTCTTTCTCTCTGTGTATGTATATGTGTGTCTGTGTTTTGTATGTGTGTGTCTGTGTTAAAAGTAGTAAGAATAGTTGCGATAACATACTAGTTGAAAGCATTCTGCATTCAAAACTTACTAATTAATGATCTTGGGGTAAGTCATTTAATTTTGAAAGTTGATTTGTTTATCCAAAGAGCATGATAACCACCCTTTACATAGAGTTTAACTTTTCACAATTTCGGATACTCCACAGTCAGCTGCATGAAATATTGAGTGAAGTTCTCAGAAACAAACAATTCATGAGTTTTAAATTCTGTTTTCTTTCCTGAGTGATATGCCATTCTTGCCTGCTTCATTCTACCTAGTGTGTGAGTCATCCTTCCATCCCATGTGTCCATATTGTATACACTACCCAATTGCAGGGCGTTCATTAACTGTCTCAGATATCAGATTGGGTCTTGAGTTATCCCAGTAACAGTAATCTTTATTTTATGTTTTAATAATTCCATAAAGAGAAAGAGCAGAAATGCTGATGATCTAGATTTGCCAATGAGAAGGAGTTAAGTATTTCCTTTAGGTGAAAAGATGGAAGTTATTGACATAAGAATGGAAGGAAAAAGAATCATATCCTGAAGTTACTAATAACTATAGTATTTTATGGTTGTTAGTTTCATATTACTCCCAGTCTTTAAATTAAACTTAAATACAAGTATGTATAGGGCAGACCACAGCCTATCCAGAATTCAATACTATCAAAGATTCCAGATATCTATTAGGAGTCTTAGAATATACCCTCCTTGGGAAGGCTTGGAGTTCTAGAATTCCTTAGGATTATTTAATAATTAACCATGATATCATATATTTAAAGTGTTCAGAATGTGCTGATAGATAGTTCAGAGTGTTTGTTTGGTAGATAATTACTGGAGGCACAGATCCCATTCCTTTTTACCCACTTAGCTTATATTAGTTCTTTTTCCAACCAAGTCTTCACAAATGAAGAATGAATATCTGTAACAGAATACCTGGGATAGTGTTCCTAATAGGTGTTGAGAATAGAGTTGAGATTTGGTACTAGCTCTACCCCCAGGGATGTTTGGCAGCCTGTGTCAAAGGACAAAAAGATGGTGACATCTGTCTTTGATTTATATTGTCCAGAACCAGTAAAGTGCAGCATAAAGCAGAGGAGATGACAGGATGTTTGACCTGATGTGTCTCCTGGGCCAAAACTAGAGAAGAGGAAAGCGATGAGGAAATAGAAGAAGCCATGGCTAGAGCTGGCAGAGAAAGGAAGCATAGGAGTAAAGGAATATGAGAAAAAAAATGAAAGAGGAAAAGTTGGAAGTACAGTGTGAAGAACCTCAATTCCTTTCAGAGTGACTAGTGCACATTATGCAAATAATAGTTTCTGAATAGATCATTTTATTTGTGTGTTTACTCGATGTGGTTGCATGCCAGAACACTGGAAGGACATATGGACACATGGGCTGCTGCCTCAGTGGCTACTTCTGTCCGTCAAATTTGGACCCTAGCAGTTTAATCCAGATAGAAAATTCTTTTTACCCAAAACCATGTTTCTAGAATATTTAGTGGAGATAAATTTGTTTATTTTTTTTTTGAAAATTTAAGATTGGATATACAATCCTCAAGAGAAGAAAAATTGATGCCAAAATGAAAAGGGTAAAAAAGAAGCAGGGGTTGAAAGTGGAGTACTTTGAAAATGACCCGACGATGAAACAGAAGGCAGGAGAGGTGTTTCAGTAGGCCAAAGTCTGGGCCCCTGACTAACCACTCACCAAAAGAAAGTGTCAGATGCTGAGAATGGCGTCTCTTCTCATCTCCTAAATAGCATCTGACCATCTCCTGTCACAGAGGGAGGCCACTCATGAGCTTTTTCCAGGAGCAGATACGAAATATGAATGAGTGTTCATAATGTATCATGCTCGGTAAATAGGTTTGTGTAAAGCCATATGCAGGCACCTTAGCCAATCCCAAGGGAACTGATGCTGAGGGCTCCCATTGTGCCCACTTGAACACAGATCATTGACAGTGGTTCTGGTATGCTTGTAGTTACCCCAACTTTGAAGAAGGGTTCCCTTTATAAATTGTGTGTATATAAGCTTATCTGGACTACCATGTTTCTGCCACAAACTGCTACAAGATCTCAGTCACACTGGGCAGGAAACTGACTGCCTAGATCCAAGAGCTTTGGGAGACATTTTTTTGTTTTATTTATTCCCATGGCTACATAGATTCTAGACTGATTCCTCTCTTTATACTCTCTCCTTCTGCAGATCAAGTGGCCTCGCTACCCCAAAACTTAAATAGCAGATAACTCTTCCATCCTATGATATCCACGTAGATGCTCCTTTCCTTGACCTTGACTATGCTCAAAAAGATCCACTGACTCTCTAGAGGAAACATCTGGCTCACTCAATTAAGCCTGTGCACAAATGTCCTTGAGTTTGGTTTTCAAACTGCCCAGTCATCTCGGAAAACATGGCGATCGCCTCAGCAGGCCCAGCCAGGGTGTCCTCGGCAGATGCTGTGGGTAGCAGAAAATTCCCAAGTGCAGCTGCTGACGGAATGACTCTCACAAAAGGACCTCACTACAGGCACTCTGAGGCCTCAGAACTCAGGAGAGTAGAACTGCGTTACAAGCTCAGTAAGGCAAGCAATTGCATTTAAGAGAAGAAATTATAAAAGAAAACATGATTCAGAGGGTGGGTGGGAATGCGTCCGTCCGTGTGTGTGTGTGTGTGTGTGTGTGTGTGTGTGTGTGTGTGTTCTAACTGTGAAGTAGCTTGTCTAGAATATGCCAGAACATGCTCGCCAGACTCTTTAGCTAGTTATGAGAAATACAGACAAAAATAACTGCATTTTTACCAGAGGTTATTTCCCACCGCTTTTTTCCAAGTCGCATTGTTGCGTTGCTTTAGCTGTCATTGTTTTCAGTTTTCCCGTCTTCCATCACAGCTGGCTTGTATCCCATGAGACAGTGCTAATCTGTCATTGTTCTTTGTTCTCAATTAAACGGTAGCTTGCAAGTTTTTCTCAACTTTTTTTAGTAGATGCTGATGGTTTGTAGTCTCCCCTGTCAACACTCTAAAGCAGCTGTACCCCAGAAGCTAAGGTGTTCCTTTCCCTTCTGTATCTCTGAGAAGAACATTTGTTGACCGCTGGTGATCAAGGTGATCATGCTCTCCTGTCTCACTCTCAGGACATCCATCTGCAGGCTTCACTGAATCTGCTCTGCCCTGGAAAGCCAGCCAAAACAGAAAACAGTGAACACACAAGGAGTATACGCCCTGGTTTCCTCAGAGTGAAGCAGCCACCATTCCCTCCGTCTAGCCCAAAGCAATGTGGCGGATTACAGTTTGCTGCCTCGGTCATCTCCATGCAAAAATCTTCTACCAATTTCTGTGATGTTTTGCCCAAACAGCAGCAAGCCCATAGCAATATTAACGACGCCCACCCCCAGCCTTTCTCGAGGACTTGTCCCCTCCATTTGATTCTCGAAAGCTGGTACAACACTGCCTTTTGCAAGCTTTGGGAGGCTACTGTGATTCAGTGCCTACTGTGACTAAATTGGAGAAGGCTTCGGTTGTTTGTTTTGTTCTTTATACAATACCAAATCTTTTTGAGAGAGAAATGCCCCTTATTCAAAGAGGTATTCGCAAAATCAAACCGCAGGTGATCAGGATGGCAATTAATGGTAACGAAAAGCCAAAGTACACTCTGTATATATAGACTGGCTCAGCATTGTGCTTTGAATAATATAATTGGAGTATTTCGCACAGTGTGTACTCCGAGGTGCCCCACTAACGTCTGTGTGCCTTTAAGTGTCCTAGTCCTCTTTGTTACTATAATGAAAGACATTAGGCAGGGCACTGATTTTAAAAGGGACTTTCTTTAGTTCACGGGTTAGGAGGCTGCCCATAGAACCGGGTTTTATTTTAAGTAAATTTAAAAAAAAAAATGCTAGAGAAAGCTGGATCCTCCACCTCGGGTATTTTGTTCTTTCTAGAAAAGGTGCAGGATGTATTCAGTCTGTGATAGGAACATCCCTATTTGGCTGACAGACCAGGAATTAGGGAAGCACCCTGCTAGCCAGTACATCACCATGCTCCCTTAGGTGTTCCTTCCTCCTCTTCTTTCTTCTCTCATGAAATAATTGCTCCCTTGGACCATCTTGTTCACCTTACCTCAATTTATTCTCTAGGAATAAGCACAGAAATCTTTCGGACACCTACAATCATGCCATGCCACTAGCTTACTTAGATCTTCAAGTGGAGGGCCCCCACCTGCAAGGTGTGGTTCTCCATCGGGACATGGCTGCTCTCATGGCCTCTGTGACGGGGCCTCGGCTGCTCCATCTCATTCAGAAACTGGTTCCCAAGGAAGCAGAACAGTGCTGCAAACCAAACAGAAGTCTGTTTCCTCTCACAGAAACAAGGTGACATGGCACTCTACCATGACGAGAACATTTTTTATTTTTTGTGTTCCACCATGCTCAATAGATAGCGTTCATATCGTGGTATAAGATCACTGCTTAACCGGCCCTCAGATCTGCATTCCAGCCAGAGTAAGGGAAAAGAGAACTTCACTTTTGAGATCTTTTCCAGAAATTGCACATGTCATTTCCAATTATATCCATTAGTCAGAATTAGTCACCTATGCTCAACAAGGGACACTGGGAAGTGTGGTCATTATTCAATGGCTAGGTTGTTCTTTTTTGGTAAGAGAATCTTTTATTTCTTCTTATTTCAATGTGCTAATCGGGCATGAGAAAGTCACAGGGAGATGGTAGTTTGACCCTGGAAGGATTCATAAAGATTGCCTTGCCCCATTGCCTTCCTCAGCCAGGAAGAGCCAGGAAGAGCACGACACTCTTGGGCAGGAGCTCACCCACGCTGTTTGTGACACAGTTTGTGATGGCTTGCCTGCCAGCACTCCCTGAGTAAGGCGAACAAAGGCCTTTGACTGACGTATCTCTGCATGTAAAAGAAACCAAACACGAGGAGCTCTAAATAAAGACGTGCACAGAAATCAAAACAAAACGAAGGAAATAAGGAATCGCCTGCTTTTATCTGCTTTGGGGATATCTTCCCCTGCCTGCATCCTCTGATGTGTAGTTGGTTTGTGTGTTTCGTTGGGTCATGCAAATTACCTACCTAGAGATTTTCCTTTGCGGTGCTTAAACATTCCTGCTTCAGTCATCACCTGTGCAGCAGTCCTGCGCCAGGTGCAGGGACTCAGTAAAAACAATGTGCCTGTCTCTTCTCACAGTCACCAGTAGAGCAACAAAATCTCCAAGGCAGGCATCAGGATATATAATCTGATGGCAAAATTGAACCTAGAGAACAACAAAGAATAATTTTGAAGTCGTAGTGAACAAGAAAGAATCAGATGCAATCACTGTAGCCATAGAAACATTCGCAGAGACATGTTGACCACACTCCACAGCCTTGCTCAGAGAGAAAGGCAAAAGAGCCAGTTCCCCCTTTCTATTTTCAGAAATTGTTACAGCCAATTGAAACCTAATTCAACTACTAGCAACTTCCTTCTTGAAGACTGTATTAAATTAGGAGAATCGTGAGTTAGGTTTTTCTCATGCCTTGGTCATGTTTTTCTGAGAAAATCATAACCCCTTCAGCCAGTAAGGATTCTCTGTATGCATTTGGCCATGTTTGCAGCAGCAAGCCCTAGATTTTGCACATGAGCGGTGCTCAGTTAATGCTTTATGCTGATGCTGTTGGCCACACCACGGGTGGGAGATAGTGGTGCCCACGGATGCCACTTATAAACATCAATTAGGAGGGTGATAAACAGGAGTCATGGAGAGAGGTGTACTAGAAAAAGGAGAGTATGAAGCATGAGAAAAGAGAACTCAAGATCTCCATGGTAGGTGTCAGCCATGATTATCTATGGTCATTGACATTAGGATGTTACATCATCTGTCTTGCTCAACAGGAAGTGGCCAAGTGTGCTGTTGTAATTTCTAACCGCAAATTGATCTATTTTCCTTTTAAAATGGAAAGAGGATAAAAGACAGGATGAGATCTTCTACAGAAAGAGCCAAGCTGACAATCTTTTTTGACCTTAACCAGAAAAAAAAATTTATGATAATATAGCGCCAATATTATGACCTTATTTACCATGACATAGAGCTGAGTTTCTTAACCTTTCTAAAGCTGTGACCCTTTAATACAGTTCTTCATGTTGGGGTGACCCCAACCATAAAATTATTTGATTGCTACCTCATAACTGTAATTTTACTACTGCTATGAATCACAATGTAAATATCTGATATGTAGGGCATCTGCTATGTGACCCTGTGAGGATCAAGGCCCATAGGAAACCCCTGACATAGAGGAAAATGACAACAAGTTCGATGTCCCTTCACAAGCAGTAAGAATGAAGAAGTGAGTGACTACATTCAGCCCTGCTGGAATTTGTTGGCCACTTGGAAGGTTTAGGTACTTGTCACTGTGATGAAAATAGCCCACTTAAAGTTTAGTAAATACCATACTGTATATGTTTAATTTGCATAAATTATCATTGGTTACATCATGTGGTGTAATTCATCATTGATGGTCATAAAAAGACTCTTCATTTTTTCTGCCTGCCCTCAGGTACTGTCATATCCCATAAAATGTTGCTCATGTATTAAGATGATCATTGAATACCTGATAGAAATAATATTGTACAAGTTAGAGTAAATCCTTGATTTCTGATCTTACCAATTTCACATTTTATTTAGTACAAATATCTACTCAGCTGCTTCAGAAGCCACGCTTGTAGCCCCATCTCAGTTACATTGTATGTCGAGAATAAATTCAGTATAGTCCTAAAATGCATATGTGAGTATAGTCCTCCAGGACTGTCCCCTCTTTAGCTTGTTTGTTTACATTTATTTATTTACCGCAGCACTGGAGATTGAACCCAAATTGTCTCCCGTGCTCAGCAAGCACTCTACCACCTAGGCGTTTTTTTAGCTTTCTTACTGTTAGGTCCATATTTGAAAAAACAAAACCATGGCTAATGGAGAACTTTCTCAGAAGTCAGCTTGCACCATAGCTTTGCTAAAGATGTAGATTTAAGCCCTCTAGATCCTTTCCTGCTCTAGTCTGCTGCTACCATCTCAGGTTCATAAAAGGGTTGTCCTAGGATTTCCCTTTTTATTAGGATCTCTCCAGGGGAAGATTTTATTCATAGGCTTTTCCTGGTCCATATCTATCGTAAGTCTCAAATGCCCTTCTGTGTCTTTTGCGCGTGCTCTCTCTCCTCCAGACATACCATCTTTGTGTAGATATCCTTTGGGCCAGACAAAGTTCCCAGACCTTAACTTCCAGGCAGGTAGAATGCAGGTGCGAGAGTATGGCTCACCTGCCATCTTCTGCCTCGCTGAACCCGCTGATTCCTTCATGACTGGGAAATGGCTCCCCCAGTCTTCCCTGTATGGCCATATTGTCACATTGTCAATTGAGCAGAAGTTACTTGAATCACAGTATGGACCCCCCCCCGGGAAAACTCTGCGAGCATGCATGCATTATCAAGATTAAGTATTTACACTGTGCTTGAGACTAGATAGATGAACTGAGCCCTGAGCCTCTGCCTTGATCATTTACTAGACTAACCAATTTCAAAAGACCAGTGATTAAAACCAGAAAAAAAACAGTAAAATTTCGCATCAGTAGTTTTGAACTATTAAGCCATGAAATGGGAGAGATTACTTACCTAACATGTTCAAGGCACCAGGTTCAATCCTGAGCAGCAAAAGACAGGGGGAAAAAGAGGGACTGAGGAGCTTCAGGGGTATGGAGGGAGTGAGGAGCTTCAGTGGGTATGGAGGGAGTGAGGAGCTTCAGGGGATATGGAGGGAGTGAGGAGCTTCAGGGGGTATGGAGGGAGTGAGGAGCTTCAGGGGTATAGAGTGAGTGAGGAGCTTCAGGGGGCTTCAGAGGGGCATAAAAATCAGCATTGTCATTAGCTCACAAACGCCATGTGTCCTCTGGAAAAGGCAAGCTTTGACCTCTCTAAAGCCCATGTCTTTCTTCATGAGGCCAGGCGCGTGCATTTTAGCCTACCCTGTATGCTCACTAGCCATTTGTCTTGCCATTTTTGAAAATGTGAAATGACATTTTTGAATTAGCTTTCCAGAACAATGCTTAAAATGACAATCTTTGTACTGTAGGAAGCTTTAGAAAAACAAAAGGTTTTAAGCAGACTGTCAGGATGACCCCAGCCAGGTCCTGAAGAGCACACTGTTAAAGTCAGAGGAAAATAAAGTTCCCTGCTGGAGCCACAGACTGTTTCCAGAGCTTGGGTAACCTGAGCTCAGAGATGAACTCAGTGTGAGCTCCCACTGCAGGAACTGCAAGGACTAACTCTCCTGCAGAGTAAGTAGATCGTGAGGTCCAGAGTCTTCCATTCAGATTCTTGAGGCCAAGAGCCTCTCAATCTCTTGTCATTCTGCTTTCCTTGTGAACGTTTAGCAAAAAAAAAAAAAAAAAAAAAAAAAAAGCTGAACCAGTTAGCCCTCCTTCACTGTGGCAAAGCAACCAAGAAAATCAACTTAATTAAAGGAAGGATTTGTTTGGGCTACTGGTCTTGGAGAGGTGATGTGCTACCTCACTTCGCCCTGTAGGTTGGGACCTGTGATGCGAAGCACACCATGGTAGAAATGTATGTTGGAGGAAGCCTATTTACTCCACATCAGCCAGCAATTAGAAAGAGCAAGAGCTGAAAGGAGCCTAGATCACAGTATCTCCCAGGGGCTTCACTGCCTCCCCAGAATCTCCTTCTACCAAAGTATCCATGACCTGTCAATGACACGGCAGGCTAACAGCCAAGCCCTCAACTCTCTGACCTCTGGGAGGCTCTTTAGGACCCAAACCATGGCAACCAGAAGACATGACTTGAGACTCAGTTAATGCATTTTCTTACTTGCTCTGTTTATAGGACACTTGGCTCTCTGAGAACAGAAATACATGGGCAAATTTCCCCATATCTCCAGGCTATTTGTCTTGCTGTCTGCAGCTGATTAATATGTGGGCTTGTATTTAACATTAATATTATTAATATATAAATACATAGTTGTATTTAACATTGATATGTTTGGGTACTATATATATTCCTAAAGAATTTCAAACAGAAAGTAATGGCGGACATGATACAAAGTTATATCCTCATAATTTAATGTGCTACAGGCTTCTTTTGTTCATCTTGTCTTTTTTAATCCCACTTACAGAATGCTTTCTTTGTGCCTGTAGTAATAGTTTGTTGATAACAGGAAGATATTCAAGGGACGAAGCATTAAGCCAGGCTGCAAGGAACCTCAACTGGGAGAGACAGAAGCAAACAATCCTGCAGTTTCTAGAGAGTGGATATGAGATGCCCCAAAATCACAAGACCATAACCATCTCTCTTCTATGGGTGCCAGGAAGGGCTTTCCACATAAACCCAGGCCTTTGGATGCACTACGTTTGTGACTAACGTGTAAAGAGTTGGGGCCAGAGACTAAGTACTGCTTAGTAAAATTTCCAGGTTTGATTTTAGGCAGCTCACAACCACCTGTGTCTCACCCTCCTCCAAAGGATGCCAAATTTCTGGTTTCAGCTGGCATCAACACATGCCTATATATGTACTCCCACACCTAAACATAATAGAATAACTTTTTAAAGTCATGTAAAGAAGAAAAGCAGCGGAAAGATACACTGAGCTACTGGGCTCATAAAGGGAAAAAACAGTTACTGTGCCAAAGAACTTAAAAACAATTTCAGCCCAGTATGGTAGTAGTCCAGTGTGATCCATCTCTCCAGCTGAGGCAGGATTGAGCACTCCAGCCTAGGCTGAGTAGCAAGAATCTGTCTCAGAACACAAAACAACAGCAAGAGTGCACTTAATAGTTTCCTTGTCCCAGAGTTCCTCCCACCCTTACAAAGGTGAGAGAAATCTTTCCAATAATGCATGAAAGCTGCTTTTAGGAACAGCCCTGAGTTCCTCAGAAATCCAGCAGGAGTGTGTAGCCACAGAAAGAACAGTATACCTATACCAAGGAAAGAGCTAACTCCGTATCTTGCTCTTCATCCCTCAGGTTTTTTCCCAAGACGGGTCTGGAACTTAACGGGGTTCCCATGACCCCTGCGATTGCTTCCGGTCAGCAATGAAAGGGTTATCGGGTAGCCGCAGCCACCACCACGGGATCACCTGCGAGTCAGCCTGTGACTCATTGTCACACCACTCGGACCACAAGCCCTACCTGCTGAGCCCTGTGGACCACCACCCTGCAGACCATCCTTACTACACCCAGCGGAATTCCTTCCAGGCCGAGTGTGTGGGGCCCTTCAGCGACCCGCTGGCCAGCAGCACCTTCCCACGCAGGCACTACACCTCGCAACAGGAGCTGAAGGACGAGAGTGCCCTGGTGCCACGCACACTGGCCACCAAGGCAAATCGCATCCCCGCCAACCTGCTAGATCAATTTGAAAGGCAGCTGCCCCTCAGCCGGGATGGCTACCACACGCTCCAGTACAAGCGCACCGCTGTGGAGCATCGCAGCGATAGCCCAGGCCGCATCCGACACCTGGTCCACTCGGTCCAGAAGCTCTTCACCAAGTCACATTCCCTGGAGGGGCCATCCAAAGGGAGCGTCAATGGGGGCAAAGCCAGCCCCGACGAGTCGCAAACTGTGAGATATGGCAAGCGCAGCAAGAGCAAGGAGAGGCGTTCAGAGTCCAAGGCCAGATCCAATGCCTCCAACGCTTCCCCAACCTCTCCCAGCTGGTGGAGCTCAGATGACAACCTGGATGGCGACATGTGCCTCTACCATACGCCCTCCGGTGTGATGACCATGGGCAGGTGCCCCGACCGCTCTGCTTCACAGTACTTTATGGAAGCCTACAACACCATCAGCGAGCAGGCGGTGAAGGCCTCCCGGAGTAACAATGATGTCAAGTGCTCCTGTGCTAACCTGCCAGTCAATCTGGATGCCCCACTTCTGAAGAAGAGTGCCTGGTCCTCCACTCTCACCGTGAGCAGAGCCCGAGAGGTTTACCAGAAAGCCTCGGTGAACATGGATCAGGCCATCGTGAAGTCTGAAGCGTGTCAACAGGAGCGGTCCCGCCAGTACCTACAGGTACTGTCAATGATAAATTGCTCCTGCCTCGGCTATGTGGTCTTTGCTCCTGGGTTCTAGTCTTGGCTGTATTCTGAACTGTCTGCATGAACTCGAGCAGATTATTTATAATTTCAGTGATGGATTGATGGCAGCTATCTGGAAAATTCCAGGAAGGACATTCTACCCGCTTCACCCGGTTCCCTTAAGATATTAGGTAGCATGCATGCATCTTCCTCATTGCAGTGATTATCCCAAACCCGCCCCTATTCTTAGCCACAGAAAGCCAGGATGATGCCCTGCAGAGGTGTAGGCAGAAGGAGACAGTTGGAGGACCTCATAAGCACAGCTGTAGAAGCCCAGGACAACAGGGGAGAGGAGACATCAGTGCAGTAAAATACAATTAGTGTCAGCATGTAAATCCCACACACAGCCTCCAAGGCAGGCTAGCTCTTCCCTTTCCTCTTCTGCTCCCACTTCCCCTTCTGCCTCCAGTTGACTTAAACAAGCTTCACCTGGATAAAAATATCAGCGCAGGCAGAGTTTTCTTCCCTCTGTCCTCCTTCCAGTGGTGTTTTTCCTAAGACACAGTGCTCCACATAACGATCCTCATGCCCCTCTTTCAGAGCATCCTTCCCTGGTGTTCTTGTCTTTCAGTTTTTACTCAACCTTAAAAGCAGCATGCCATTACCATCTCCATTCTCTCCTTCCAAAGAAATACAAGAAAAAGTTCTTCCAGTGAGAAGGTGGTCGTTTTTCCCTCATTAAACTCTTTCTGCTAAATACAACCTTTTTGAGAGTATCTATCCTGAGCCCGGAGAATATTCTAGGCTGGCAGTACTGAGCAAGGACAGAGCCCATACCCAAACTTTAGAAGAAGCTACCATGTCACAAAGACATGTTACTATTTCCCACTGAAGGTAGGATTGCCTAGTTTATTGCATGATTGTTCTGTGTATAAATAAATTATCAAAAGAAACTAGAGAAATGTCTCAGTGGTTAAGAGCATTGACTGCTCTTGGAGAGGATCTTGTCAGTTCCCAGCACCTACACAGTGGTTTGCAGCCATCTGTAATTCTAGTTCCAGAAGGTCTGATACCCTCTTCTGGCCTCTGCAGGCACCAAGCACATGCATGGTGCACATACATAGATACAGGCAAAGAACTGTTAATAATTTTCAAGCTAAAAGGATCATCTGACCTATTTAGCATAGAAAAACAGTGAACTCAAATAAAGGTTTAAGGGTTACACTGTTGCATGTGGCAGAAATGGGACGGGAACCCAAGTCGCTTCACAAAATGGCCATTATAAGGGCTGCAAGCTAAGGATGTAGAAATTACTCAAGCACATATTTTTTTATTTAAAAAAAAACAAACTGTCCTTTTTCATTATACATACCAATCCAAGTTCCCACTCCTTCCCCTCCTCCCATTCCTTCCACACACCCTCCCACCCCACACCCATCCAATCCTCAGAGAGGGTAAGGCACATTGCTTTGTGGAAGGTCTAAGGCCCTCCCTACTATATCCAGGCTGAGCAAGGTATCCATCCAAGGAGAAGAGGATCCCAAAAAGCCAGTACATGCAGTAGGGATAAATCCTGGTGCCTCTGCCAGTGGCCCCTCAGTCTGCCCCATCCATACAACTGCCAACCACATTCAGAGGGACTAGTTTGGGCCTATGCTTGTTTCTTCCCAGTGTGGCTTGTGTTGGTGAGCTCCCTTGAGCTCAGGTAGACTGTTTCAGTGGATGAATCCATCATGGTCTTGACTTCTTTGCTCATATTCTCATTCCTCCCACTCTCCAACTGGACTTTGGGGGCTCAGTCCAGTAAGCACATAAATTTTATTCAATATTGAAAATTAAGTACACTGATTTAAAAAAATTGTCTTGAAAAAAGGTTGAGTAAGAAGATATGGTTGCCCTAGAAATCGGCATGTTTTCTATGAAAAGGCTCTGGTGCTAATGACTGTTCTGTCTGTGCTTGTAATCATGGTAGGAGATGAGAAAGGAGAAGAATTAGACTTAAGAAGGATGCTGACTAGAGATCCAACACCAACCATTGTTAGTAATAGAATTCTCACATGTATTTGTACATAGTTTGTGTTCTTCCTCCCTGAAATTCATTTTTCTTTCTTTTTTTATGCCTATTTAAAGTGAAAGTCTCCGAAGTGGTAAAGTGTGCCATGGTAGAAAGATGGGTATCAACTGCAGAGCCACTGTGTGCCAGACGCTGTGGCGAGTGGGTTCCATCTTCGAGAGGGAACTACCCACAGAAGAAGAAACTGAGGCATAGAAATGGGGAGGGACTTTGACCTGGAGGCTGTAGGACTGAAATTTGGGTTTATTGCTCCCTCAGGCCAAAGCTAAATAGGAAAGTGAGGGAGGAGAGTTTTCAAAATAATAATTTTGAACATTCTGCAGTACCATCAGAATGAAAAGTTTAAAATCGAAGCATGGAATTTGATAGAGTGCTATCAGTGAACCTCACATTCAGTGATGAGAAACCTCTACCTTCACACCAGTTACCTCCCTTAGGCTAGTTTTTTAAATAATATATTTAAGAAATAATAGTTATAATATATCTCATGTGCAGTTCCCTCTGTCCCATCCTTACCTTGCACCTGGAACAGCAGAACCCTCTTTTTTATATTATTTTTAACTTGAAACTGTTTAAAAGTTAGTATTTTCTTTCATGCCTTGGGCAAGATTTAATCCTGAAACATGTTTGTTTATCCTTTTGAACATAGCTGAAATCTGCATTGATACATTTATTGCATTCCTATTCTGTACAAGGCCTTCAAGCTAAAACATAATGTTGATCTGTGTTTCCGTGTTAGTAAACAAGCCGCATGGAGAAGTGCAGCCTCTTCCTGCCCCAGCTGAGGCTGGGGTGCTCTTACACGGAACAGGAGGGAAGAACTGATATCCCCGAGGAGAGGGGGAGTAGGAGATGCCTCCTGAGGCCCGCGTTCTCTTGCTTCTAGAAGGAGGAAGAAAGAATCCAACATCCTATAGATTCTCTTCTCAGAAAATAGGCTTCACCATCTCCCATCAGCTCTTGAGGGATAATTTCATAGATAAACTCTTCCTAGAAACAAATTTGGAGAAAGAAAAAGAGTTGTTTTGTTTTGTCTTCTAGTAATATTACTGTCGGCGGTGACGTAAAGCCACTGTTACATCCATTCTTACCACCATCACCAGGTCTAGTGAGCAACACAAGCCCCTTCCACCAGGAACACTGGCCTTTTCTTCCCTATTTGCTACTAATTGGTGACGTTGCTGAAGCCATCCTTCAGATTACGGAGCCTCTTTCATCTGCTCGGAAACAAGGCACTTGGTTTTCGGAGGCTGTAATCTCTCTACTCATTTTTAAATTCATAAATTGAGTATTTTAGTATCCTAATTAGAGCAATTTCCAAGAATTGGAAGGCCTCTATCTCTTGATTCATAAATGCTTGCCAAAAGCAGATGCTTCTCAAATGTTATTTAATTTGTTCTTTGAAACTTTAAAGGCATTTCACAAAGAAAAAATAGATGAAGAAAACTATGTTAAAAAAAACTTGACCAAGGGCACACAGCAATATGGTGAGCCAGAACTGATTCTTTTCCCTGTGAAGTCTGAATTCTTTCCATTCACCAGGCCCAATTCTCTCAGGTCTTTTATGGCTTAGAAACCACGAAGATCTTACTCCATACTCAAAGCAACTTTGAAAAATACTATATTTGCTTTAACTATTTTCAGAACTTTTTCTCTTATAAAAATGGGTTTCATTATGATATTTTCATCCATTTGCCTAACAAACTTCGATCACATTCATCCTCTGCTTGCCTCCTCCCCCCCACCTTCTTCTTCTACTCCCTCCTCTCCCGACCTTTACCCTCTGCTTCCTTCCCCCCCACTTCTTCCTCTGCTTCCCTCCTCCCCCCTCCTTCATCCTCTGCTTCCCTCCCCCCTCTTCTTCCTCCTTTGCTTTAACTTATAGACAAAACTAAGGCACAAAGAATTCAGAGTAGGCAGGGCAGCAAGCAGCTGACCCCAGGTCTGTCTAGTCTGTAATGTTTCAGATGTAAATGTGTGTTTTATTGTATGTCTGCATTAAATTCATGTGTGCCTTCGACCTGCAATGTATCCATGCCATAAAATAATATAAATGGGAAATTAGGCTGCCAGTGGAAAGAAAAACAAAATCCCTAATTTTATTCCAAACTAAATTAGTATTCACTAATTAATATTAATTCATGAGTTAATTCACAAATTCAATAAGTATTCGCTAAATAATAGAATTAAAAACTGAAATACCTTCTAGAAGTCTTTGGAGAGTTTCACTTACTGTGAACTTAATGAAGCTCCTTGTCAGGACTGTGTAAGAGGTGAGGGGTCTGTGTGTGTCTGGCCAGTGGCTGTCAAGGATTCACTGGTAGTCACTGTACATTCCAATCAATATACTCAATTCCAATCAATACACTCAATGAGTGCTGTGTGCTCACTCACAAGCTGTTTCAGTTAATTTGAAAAAGGCTCCCCTTTTTCCCAATATTGTTATTTTTAAATGTCAAGAATCAGATGTCTGCTGTTGAGAGCTATTGTACCGCTGCCAGTGACTGCCTGCATCAGGGTTTGGAGCAGGAGCATGG
Source organism: Ondatra zibethicus (assembly GCA_004026605.1). Lineage (NCBI taxonomy): Eukaryota > Metazoa > Chordata > Mammalia > Rodentia > Cricetidae > Ondatra > Ondatra zibethicus. The sequence continues at coordinate 109,159 of PVIU01003164.1, read as the reverse complement.
ATTGGAAGACATTAAAACTGTTTAATTCTCAGTTGAGATGTGGTTGGCTTTTGTACATTTGGAATAGGGCATTGATGGCACATCTCAGGGTAAGTGCTAATAGTTAAGGAAACAGAATAGGCTGGGAGGAGGGTTGTTTTCTTTTTTCCTTTTCTTTTTTTTAAGTAGAATTATTGGTTGTGTTTATGCCTCTTTATATAAATGTTCTGTGTCGAGTGAGTGGCATGTTAAGCCATTCAGAAGAGAAAGATTTTTAGATTTCCAACTGTTCACCTAAGAAGGGAAAAAAATCCCTTCGAATCGTGTATTCAGCATTCGTCCTTCATCCAGCAGCAGAAACAGGAAAGGGGAAGGGAACCCTCTCTTCTCCCGTGAAGTAGAGAGACACACAGAGGGAGCGAGAGAGCACAGACAGGGACCGAGGAAGCCAGCGCTCTCAGAGATGAAGCTGTAGGCAACAAAATGATCGACCTTTTTAAGGCTGAGTGGGTTTCTTCAGTCTGTGTGCAAGTTTCCAGAAATGGAAGGACTGGCCAGGTTTGGGTATAAGTCACTCTTTTATTACTTTGTGTTTGATGGATGTGAGTAGTTGGTTTGGAAGGGATTTTTGCAAAGAGGGGGTCAGTGTACGATAGTTTGGTTGTTCTGTTATTCTCTTTCGTCTCTATAAACAATGTCTCATGTGTCAGAAAGGGCTAACAAGCTGATGTATGTACTGATGGCAAAAATCAGGTGAAGACATCAGGTGCCTACAAGTCACTGTGTGCAAAGGCTCCCTAAAATCCTCTTTCTCATGGTCCTGAAGTGCATGTTAAGGAGCTGGTGAATGCTGAATGGCTGGGGATTCGAATGCAATCGATCATTTTTCTGAACAAGAATTCTCAGCACTTACTGGTCCATTTAAGAATTTAGATTTCTGGATGATGGGGTTTCGTTTCTTTTTGGAGTGGTTTTTGTTTTTGTCTCGTCTGTTGTTTGCATGAGATATATCACAAAGATCTTTAAAGAAGCATTCCTAGCAAATGTGAGCTTGGGGCTTTATTTTAAAGTGCAGATGCACTTATTTGTCAAATCTGTCTCAAGACTGTTTCCATCTTTGCCCAGTAGGAGGTTTTTTAATTTTGGTTTTAGTTCTTTTAGGTTTTTTTGGCTGTGTTTTTTTTCTTTTCTTTTCTTTCCTCCTGTCTTAAAACAATTTAAATTATACTAATTCAGTTTTAACTATTTCATATGAATTTGATAAAACTGCCAATTCTGCTAATGACTTTGCTAACTGCAATGTTGCCTAACTGTCTTGTCTAAAAGTCTTATCAACTACATTAATTAATAATTTTCTTTATTTTTAATTGGTATTGCCAAGGACCTTGCATACATTTTATATGTGGCTCCTACAATCCCCTCTATTTTTCATCTTAGTAGAGATGGCTCTCCCACTGGGAGACAAAAGTGAGGCTACTCCTGTCTGGTGCTAACTTTGAATGTGGGGGCCCTGACCACCCACAGAACCCCAGCAATTCTGCCACCCTCTGTCCTCTGCCCTGATTCTCTGCAGTTCTCTCACTAAGGCCTCTAACTAACTAATCAGGAGAGGAAAACAATTGGCAAGACACTCTGAGAAATCAGGAGTCCGGGCAGACTCGGCAGTAGGAGAGAGGATCACAAGTTAACAGGAAAGGGCTCTTAAAGGAAACTTCGTGATTCTTGGCCGGCAGCTCGGTGCTCTGAGACCACTGTTAGCAGCGTGAAAGCCCCTGGTGAGCCCCAGCCAGAGGTTTCTGTGTACATTTGCTTAATCTCACCAAATTGCAACCTACTAATTAAAAAGGCAACATTGATTGCGAGAGTGTAAAAGAGAAAATCCAGCCTGGGGTCACTCAGTGGCCATGGACTTGATTTCTCTTTTTCTTCTCTCCCTTGATTGTGGGTCACAATTAAAGATGAAAAGTCAAGGCCCACCATGTCTTTTGGGAATTCATCTTTAATTCCAGCACATTTGAGATCATGGCATTATGGAACTTAATGGTGATTGTGACTGGCAGAATATATCAGTTTCTTGTTCTAGTTGTGTGGCGGGGGGAGCTAGTCAGAAAAGGATCTATGTAGCACTGCTGGCTAGTTTGGTTTGCAGTTAGTTTATGTTTTTCTCCAATTTTTGGCTCAGTGTCTTTTAGTTGATCATTGTGAGTTAAAGTTCAGTGAAATCAATCTTTCAGTTAATTTAGCTCGGTATCATTTTTCTCATTTTGGAAGAATGTGTGTTGCTAGGGTCCAGGCAGGGTTGACTCATGTGAAAATACCATCTTATGTGGGTCTAAGACACAGAAATCTCAAATTCCATATGTTTCTAAACCACAAATACCACCTAACAGTTTTATGTCCTTAGCCAGGGCAGTCTGAAGGAGGGGAAAAGAAATCTGTGTTTTCAGGTATAACTTGTTACTGTCAACAGTTTGCATTAGGTTATGTGACTTTACTGTAACATGTATTATTCATTTGAAAAGTTAAACCCAAAGATTTGTTCAGAGGGAAGAAAGCACTTACAGCTTTGCTTATAGGACTCACTGACCTGTTTCTCAAGAGCATCTTTCCTGGCCCCCACCAGCAGGTCAGGAGCTGCCATAGGAGCGACATCATAGCACAGAGGACCATTGTATTCTTCTGCATATGTAAGTGTTTGTTTATGTTCTTAGACTAAAGTCACAATAGGGATGTGCTTTCCTTCCCTTTAGTGAAGGATTCCCAGTTGGAATGATTTCAAGTTAGTTGATTCTCCAACCTCTGAGCCCTCTCTGTTTGTAACCAAAAGATGATGGCATAGAAGCTATTTGATTACTGTTAACATGATCAAAATAGGTAAAGGGGAGAGCTGTGTGCAGGAAAGCATCATATATCCCTCATGTTTCCTGGGACCAGTTCCTCATTTCTACTATTTTTAATTCTTTTGGAGATGACCCACATGGGCAGGGAAGACCTCTTTTGATGCTCTGACCCTATGAATGTAAGAAAATGCAGAGTGTACCTTTAAAACTGCTTTTCTCCATTTGCTGAAGTCTAACGCCGTACTGTGTGTGTCTGAGCCACACACTGAAGTTTCTAGTTCCTGCTCACTCAAGAGTGTCTCATCATTGTCCTGGAGTAGTTAGGAAAGCGGAGCTCACTCTTGTGAAACGTCATGAGTGTTATTGTGTACACAGGTGTGTGGATCTACCCCCACCTCCTCCTCAGCACCTGGGCACCCACACTTCTGCATAACACATCCGTGCTTTTGATGTCTTTGATCTCCGATGGAATGAGATCTCTCTTAAATGGGCCACTTCATGAAAGCCGCGGAAGAATAGTTATGTAGTAAGGAACACCCCTCTTTTTTTTTTTCAGCAATCTAAGTAAAAAAAAAAAACTCATTACCTTACTTTTTCAGTCTTATTTCAGATCATTAACGTAGGCATGTCCTGACTCCCTGGTGTGACGACAAGGCCAGTGTCAGTCCTTTTCACTCAAAGCCATACTCAACAACCATGAAAGAAAATGTCTTCTGCTCCGTGTAAACTTTGGAATCCCACAATTTAATATACACGTTCGGGATTGTCCAATACCCTGATTTAACCGTCTCGGGACTTAACATCTTATTTTTATTTCCTTTTAAATTATCATCTTCTGAATGACAGAGATCCTCTCTGGACCATCATCCTCTCACCGTCCTCATTCACAATCTCTTCCCGATAGTCTGTTCTCTATCGCTTCCTGTTACTTTATGTAGTGACCATCTTATAAAAGAATCTTCTGGAATTAACTGCTTACTCTTTTCAAATGACAAAAGGAAGAACCTTGACAAGGTCCGTCTTCTCAGTCTGTCTTTCTGCCTGATGGCCTGTGCTCCTTAGTTCCCACTGTCTCACGCATTCTGCTAAGGCCTGGAGGCTCTTCTCAGACTCCCGCGGATACATTCCCACCACATCCTGTGGAGGCAGTGAGGTGAAAGAGGCCAAGACAGTGATGTCAGAGTTACATGTGACACGTTTGTGCTTTAAAAGGCTCATAGGAGACAAAGATACTTGTCAGCTAAATAATTATCTGCAATTCATAACTCTGTAGTCACAAAGTGCATATCATATTTTTATTTTATTTATTATTCATGTGTGTGTGTGTGTGTGTGTGAGAGAGAGAGAGAGAGAGAGAGAGAGATGCCTGTGTATGAATGCAAGTTGACATGTGCCACACATGAGATCAGAGGACAACTTCCAGGTGTGTGTCCTCTCCTGGAACCCACGGGAGTTTCAGGGCTTCAACTCAGATTGTCAGTTTACACAGCAAGTGCCTTTATTGGTTGAGCCATCTCATTAGCCCCATGTTAATATTTTTTAACTCTTCTTCCCTCCCCCACCCCCCAAAAATGGCTCTATTTCTCTTGTTACAGATTGATTCTTTCTGCATCCCAATGGCTTTTCTAGGGGTGGACTATGATCCAGAAGAGGATAAACAGAGCAGAAAAGACCCACTTTTGGATATGTGATCTTTAGGTCCAACTCTTAAGAGTGCAGGGTCTGGATTCTGAATATTGCATGCTTCTGCCCAGCATCTTCCACGTCATGGTAGTCAGACTTTTTCACCTCACCTCGTGAGGATAAAAACCATCTATAGTTTCAAAGGGCTATGTGATGTAACACATATACATATGGCACATATAAATTATACATACATATAATAATATGGAGGGTAATACGTTTGGGACAATGAGAGCAAATATATTAAATCAGGGCAACTGCACAGAAGCTAAGAGAACTGTACACTGGAGAAACAAATGGCTGAAATGGATCTCTTGATCATTACATCCAAAATTAGAGAGTGGGTGACTGAGAAAAAGATCTGCCTGTATGGCTGGAAAACACTACCTGATGCAAGACAAGATGGTATCTACATGGGTACAAGTAACCACAACTATTTCCATGTAAGCCTGTATTGAATCGTTTTAATAGTCATATACCATTGAATCCCTCTATCATTGCAGTTTAGAGGTTGTTCCTTCCCATAAAATTATGTGCACAAGAATTGCACTGAAGAAGTCTGTTAAGTGAGGGCATCTTGCATCAACCCAAGAGATTCTGATGGCACACATCTGGAGTGATTCCAATAGAATCTATCCAAGAAGCTCAAGGAACCCAATTCCAGGAAACAGGAGGCTTAGTGTCTCATTGCTTTCCTGTAGGGGGCAGTAGAGTCTAACTAATGGAAACGGGCTTCCCCGTGCTCATCCAAGCTTTGATCCTATCCCTGGCTTCCTACATCATTGGATGCCCTCTACCTGATGCTTAGATTTCTTAATCTGTAAAATGGGCATGGAGATATGACTGTTTCAGGAGCTAGGGAAGAAAATTGAGGACTCAGGAAATGGGTTGAAATAATAGTGTGGAAGGTTTCCAGAGTGCATGTCCACCACGACATGCTCTGAATCTTCTCTGTATTTCATGCATCATAACACAACATTTTTTCTTTTCTATTTTGCTCTCATAGGCATGTCTGACTCCATGGACAAGGAAAACCTCCTCCTTACCCAACCCCATTTCCCCCTACCCCATATAAGATGTCTATCTCTTGTTTTGTTTTTTGTTTTTTTGTTTTGTTTTGTTTTTTAGAGACAGGGTTTCTCTGTGCAGCCTTGAAGCCTGTCCTAGCACTCGTTCTGTTGACCAGGCTGGCCTAGAACTCACAGAGATCCACCTGCCTCTGCCTCCCAAGTGCTGGCATTAAAGGCGTGCGCCACCACCGCCCAGCTGATAATGGTATTATCACAATGAGGAAACGTCCTTTACCAGGTGCCAACTAAACACATAACGTTTGTCACTATCAGTAAGAGGGCTCTGAAGGCCAGGTCAGAGGTCAGGCCAGGTCAGAGGTCAGATATCTTAGCCTCAGTAGAGGTGCTTTTCACACGGCTTGGTAGATCACAGTTCCCGCCTGTTCAAGCGTTTGTTCACAGGAGCCTTGCATTTACTTTTACCGTTTTAGTCGCCAACCCCTGGCCGCCTTACTCCAGGTACCTTGCTAAATCAGCAGGATGAGTTTCACGAACAGGAACGACTGTGGGATGTGTCCGCAAGGTAACTCAGCCCACCCTTCCATCTTTACTTTATAAGCTCCGCCACTTCCCTGGGGAGTGTCTCCTTCATGGCAACCAGACATGTTCAAGCTTCACAGTTGAAGGGTGGTGGCAACAGGTCCTAGGACATTGTCCTTTATTGCTCCTGCCCAAGGTCCTTGGCTAACCTTCCCATTCTCTGAAGCCTGGTACACCATGCTTTCAAGGCTGTAGATGTCCAAAGAATAAACAACTGGTGAAGGCAGGTCCCTCTCCGGACCTCCTCCTCCTCCACCGAACCATCAGCCCAGGCTTTCTCGCAGCCATCTGTCTGTTGGCAGTCAGCCCCAAGTCGTCTCTATCACACCTGCTTCCTACGACCACCGAGACAGTGAGAGCAAAGCCCGTGGATGCACAGCGGATTCCATGGAATTGTTTCCTGGAGGTAGAAAATCTTGCCATTTTGTTTTGTTGTTATTATAAAAGTGACGGTAAGTGGGGATAAAGATTGTTCTCTGGTCTCAGCAAGACTCTGTTAGGTCACGGGGACCCGCAGTCTATTCTTAGAGATCCACCTGCCTGCTGTGTGTTCCATGGGCATCCATCTAGCTGGTAACGCATGCATCAAGGATTGGCTATGGAGAAAAGTGTTCCCCTTTAGAATTCCTTTAAGGGTTCCAATTACTCATAATACTTGAAGAATTCATGGGGTTTTTCATTCTCCCCTCTCCTCTTCTCTCCTTAACTAGACGTTTAGCTGGCTTCTCTGTAACTTGGGGTGTCAGGAAAAGTAACTGTCATTTGTTTGCAAATGACACTTGAGCTTTCGGCAGATGACTTCCCTGCAGAATTGCTCCCCCATATCACTCCTCCAGCCTTCCAGTTGATTTTAGATAGTTTCCTGTTCTCCCACATCTTGGAAATATTCCGTAGTGCGCTGAGCAGACACTTTTAGTCAAAAAACGCCTATAAATAGCTAATTTTTTCCCCTTCGTACTGCCTTCTCTTAGAGGCCTCCACAAAGAAGGTGAAACAAATCCACCCGAAACAAGAGCCCTCTGCGAGGGATGTGTGGTGAGGCTTATAAAAAATTAGATCCATGGGCCGGAAATTGTTGTGTAGGTTGTTCGGCCGTGTTTGACTGCTGCAGTCACGGCACAGAAAAGAAGAAACATTTTATTTTGTGGCAGGTGATCTCATGGACCAAACAAGCCATAAAAAAATATGTCTCCTATGGACTCCAGTGCTTTGAAAATGCATACTTGGACATGCATGCTACTTTAAAAAAAAATAAGCCTGAAGCCAACTGTAACTTATTAGATTCAATTTGCAGGTGTTAAGGAGCCAATCCCTGGGGCTTTTCCAGAGTGGGGAATTTGAAACTGATCTCACGTCTCCTCCCATCTGCCCTTACTAACAGGTCTTTGACTGGCTGGCCAGCCTAGTATCTTGTCTCCTGTGCCCTGATAACCATAACCTTCACCAGGCCTCCTGGCATAGGAATTAGGAAATCCTTGGAAGGCTGTATCTGTACTGAGAAAAACCTTAATGTCTTCCTTCGCTAATTTTACTCATTACAGACCTGACGCCTCCCATGGGTGGGGTTAATCCTACTCCCTCCTGCTTCCAGCTCCCCCTCCCATTCATGTCCCTAAGGAAAAGAAAATGGAGCCCAGCAATGTTTCCCTGTTCCTTTTGCTTCATCCTCTCGCGCATCTCACTTTTTATCTTACTGCACAATCTGAGATAGAAGACTCACCCAAAGTCATCCGTTTCCAGACTGAGTTCTGGAAAGACCCCTCCCTCACAGAGAGCAGTGGGCTAGTAGCAACTGCAAAGTCTTCCTTGGCTCCTCCTGTCCCATGGGGTAATAGCCTTCCTAGTCATGTGAGAGGAATCCTCCACCCACCTTAGGGATCTATGCGCTCAGGAAATGCCGTCCAGCTGGGGTGTTGCCTTTCTGTGCCTCGGCACGGGGCCATGCAGTGGAACATGGAAATCCTAAAAGTGACTGCGTCCTCAAAAGAGTGATTCACGTTCCTCCAGTAACTATCAGCTGCCAGTTGGCTCCTCAGTAAGGGACCGGGCCTGGAGATGATCTGCCTAGTTGCTACTCAAACTTCACACCAGAGAGCACACCCATAACAGAAACACAGATTTGAACAAGATACAACTGACATGTCACACAGTCCTCTGTCTTAATGTGTGTAACCTGATGATTGTTAAGTGTGCTCACGGATTGCCAACCATCAACACAATTTCAGAGCATCTTATCACTCATAAAGGGATGACATTTAGTCATTCTCCATCCCCCCACCATGCTCCCTCCTCCATCACTAAGCCACAGGCACTCACTTGCCTTTCTGCTTTCTGTCCCTGTGTTCACCTGTTTTGGAAATATTTGTATTTCTGTAACTATAATTAGCCAATGCCACCACAATCGCCCAACCACTTACACCTTTGCTAAAAACCATTCATCTCACTACTTCTATGCAATAAACCCTTTCAGATTCCACATATGTGTGAGATCATGGGACATTAGTCTCTCTGTTCCTGTTCCTAGAGAACATGATGTTCTCTGGATTTATATGTCTTATCACAGATGACAGGATTTTCTTCTTTCTGTGGCCGTTATATGTCTACCATATTGCCTTTATTGATTTATATGTTGATGGACATCTTGGATATTGTGACTACTTCTGTAATACTCTGTGTGCTTTGAGGATGTCTCTTCAGCACACAGATTTGTGTGCTGAAAGTTCAGTGGTCTCCTGGTCATGTGCAGAAACGCTACGATGGCAGCTTCACTCCTAGTATTTCAAGGAAATCCCATCCTTTCTATGGTAGCTATCCTAATTAAATCCTCACCAAAAATGTACGGTTCCCTTTCTCCCAATTTTTGCTGATGCTTGTCATGTGTTGCCTCTTTGTTGGCAATAACTTTTCTTGCAGGTGTGAGGTGTGACTCCATTTAGTTTTATTTGCATTTGTCTGCTAATTAGTACTGCTGAACATTTTTTAATACCTTTTGCCATTTTCATGTCTTCTTTTGAAAACATTGGCCTTTTGCTCATTTTCAAACAGGATTCTTGGTTTTTTTGTTTTTTTTTTTTAACCTCTTGAGTGTTTTTGTTCCTGACAAATTCTGGAAACTAACTACTCGTCAGATGGGTGTTTGCAAATACTCTTTCCCATTTTGCTGGCTTGTTGGGGCACTTTTGAATGTTTCTTGTTGTTCATAGGGCTGCTGTTTGGTCAGATGTAATCACATTTCTCTTTTTTCCTTTTGTTATTTGTGCTTCTTAGAATATATCACAAAGGCACCATCTCCCCATGTGTTTTCTTCAAGTCATTTCCTAATTTTGCAAATAACATTTGGATCTTTAATCCTATTTTGAGTTACTTTTGTAGAAAGGTCTATATGCTGCTATGTGAAGATTACATCTTCCAAGGCCATTTCTTTAAGCATCTTTCCCTGTCCCCATTCCTAGATCCTCTGGCAAAAGCTATGTATGAGTTCTTGGGCTTTTACTGATCTCCCGTTCTAGTGTGTGTTCCAGTGCTGTGCTGTTGGGTGACCCAGCTTTCGCAGTACCACAAAGCTTGAGAACACTGAGATTTCACTTCACCCATCCAAAGAAAATTTAAAAATGTCTTTTGAATTTCTTCAACCCACTTGTTATTTGGGAGCATTTATCAAACCTCCATGTATGTGTGCATTTTAAAGTCAGGCAATGTTATACCTCCATCTTTGTCCTTTTTACTCACTATTTCTTTGTGCATTGGAGATTTTATGGTCTCATGCAAATTTCAGAATTGCTGTATTCTATTTCTTTGAAGAATATTATTGGTGTTTTGATTGGAGTTGCATAGGATCTGCAGATTGCTTTAGGCGACAAGAGCATTAAACAATATTTATGTGTATGATCCATTGAACATCAGATCTTTCTATTAACTTGTGATTTTTTTCAGTTTCTTTATCAGTATTCTATAATTCTCAGTGAGGGGATATTTCACCTCTTTAAAGAAATATAATCCCAAATATTACTTTAGCTATCGTAAGTGGGAATGAGACTGTTTTCTTCATTACTTTTTTAAATGGTTTACTGATCACGTGCAGAACCACTACTCATTTATGTGTGTTGGCTGTTGCTTCCCTGAAACCTTACTGAACTCATCTGTTAGACCTAACAGTTTTTACTGGAATCTCTAAGGTTTTCTACATAAGACTGTATCCGCTGCAAATAGGGACAATTGAACTTACTTCCTTTCCAGTTTGGATACCATCATTTCTTTCAGCTAGTTGCTCTGGCTACGAATGGTAATGCTGTGTTGAATAGACATGATAAAAATGGGCATCCCTGTCTTGCTCCAGATGTTAATGAACCACTTCCAGGTGCTCGTGTTCAGTAGAGTGGCTGTGCTTTGTCATAGAGAGTCTCTGTGGTAGCAATGTGGAGTCCTTTACTTCATTTAGGAGAAGATTATTATTGTGAAGGGGTGTTGACTTTTGTCTGCTTTTTTGTCTATTGAAATTATGATAGGGTTTCTGTCTAATTTTGCTAATGGGTGGGGGTACCACAGTCATGGATTTGTATATATGGAAGCATCCTTCCTTGCATGCGTGTGAAGATGACTCTTTTTCAAAATGAACAGTCTCTCTAATGTGCTGTGGCTTGTCATGTGCTAGAATTTTAAGAAATTTTTCATCTGTATTTCTCAAGGATGTCAAAGATTTTTCGTTTTATTTGTTGATCAATTAACATGGGAGACCTCATAAGAAGAATTTTAAAACATCCCTTCTCTTCAACTGAAATGATTTGAGAAGGATTGGTTGTTCTTTGTATGTTGAATGTAATTCAACAATGACACCATTGGGCTCTTACCTATTTAAAAAATTACTTATGGGAGATTTTTATTCATAATTTATTCAACTTGTAATTGGACTATACAGTTTTCTTTCTTTATACTTCAACCTTGGTAGGTTATGCCTCCAGGAATTCATCAAATTCTCCTTGGGTTATCACATTGTCATAATAACTGTCTCAGTTACTTTTCTGTCCTGACAAAAGTGAGGGAAAGGGGCCTGGTTTCGCCCTGCAGGTCCAGGGTACAGTCCACTGTGGTAAGAAAGTCATGGCAGCTCATGTTGCACCCACCGTCCAGCAGAAAGCAGAGCATGCTCATATCCAGCTTGCTTTCTCCTTTTTCTATAGCCCGCGCCCCCAGCCAGGGTGTGGTGGGTCTTCCAGTCCCAAGGGACCCACTCTAGAGCATCCCTCACAGCTGCGTGCAGAGGTTTGTCTCACCAGGGATCATAGATCCTTTCAAGTTTACAGTCATTCATTACTTCCTATCCCAATACTCTGCTAGCATTCTTTGTGCTTCTGATGTGTTTGCTGCCTTGGCTCTGCTTTTATTCGGTCTCTGAATTTATTTGAATCTTCTCGCTCCTTCTAGCTAAGCATTTACTGGTCTTAACTTGTCATTTTCTGGCTCATGGCCTTGCTTATTTTCCTAGTCTGTATTTCATCTATTTCTGCTCTACTCTTTATTATTTCCTTCCTTCTGCTCATTTTGTTTGGTCTGTTTTTCCTGTCTTACTGTTTTCTTGAGGTTCCCCAATAGGTTCTTTATTTGGAGTCTTTCTTTTTATGAAAATGTTTATTCCTTCAGTCTTACTTTCTAGAATTGCTTTTGATGCACCCTGTGTTAGTTACTGTTCTGTTGTTAGGAAGACACACCATGACCAACACAACTTATAAAAGGAAGCATTTACTTGGAGGCTTGCTTACAGTTTTGGAGGGTTAGTCCACGATTCTCATGACGGAGGACATAATGGTAGGTAGGCAAGCAGGGTCTGGAGCGGTAGCTGAGAGCTGCTTGCATCCGGATCCCCAGGCGGCAGCAGGAGACACTGAGCAAGACTGGGTCTCGCGTGGGCTTGTGACACCTCAAAATCAGAACAGATGCCCCATCATTCAAACTGCCACACAGCCCACAGACTTTGGAAGAGTGTGCTTCTATTTTCACTTGTCTAAGGAAATTTTTCTGTTTTCCTTTTAATTTCTTCATTGGCCCATTGGCCAACTGGAAGCATGTCAATTAATCATAAAGTTTCTAAGTTCCTCTTGTTACTGATTTCTAGTTTTTGTGGTGGGAAAAGAGACTTGATGTGACTGCAGTCCCTTACTGTTGTTAAGATGAACAGCAACTCTCCTGGCTACCATTCCGCGTGGAATCAAGTATGCGATTGTTGGATGGAAATGCCGCATAGGAGCACAGCTTAAATCTAATGTTTCTTTGTTGCTTTTCTGTCTGGAAAACCATTGCAGAAAGAGGAGTGATGCAGTTCCCTGTTGTTCTTACATTGCACTCCATTTGTATGCCCATTACTGTTTGCTTTGTGTATTTAGGTGCTCTGATGTCGAGTGGGTATATTATTTTACTAACTTTAATTAGCACACAACATCATTGCTTGCATTTGCGTGACCTGTTTCTCTGACCTTCCCTCCCCCTCATTTCCCACTCACAGTAGTCTCTTTCTAGTCCTGCCACATGTTTTCTATTAACCTCCCTCCCCCAAGGAAATATTCATTCACCAGACTTGGTAGTGCATGCCTTTAGTCCCAGCACTTGGGAGGCAGAGGCAGGAGGATCTCTGTGAGTTTGAGGCCAGCTTGATGTACATAGCAAGTTCCAGGGTATCGAGAGCTACTGAGTACCAGCCTCAGCTGGTACTAAACCACAGGGTTCAGGGAGAATTTCTACAACAAGCGAACACTGGCTTGGGAACGGCATCTGAGGGGCAGAACAAACTGACTGACTTAGGCACAGTTTTTCCTGCATGTGTCTTTATTCCTTGGGGGAAGATGAAAGAAGGGAAAAGAAGAAGCATAAGACATAATGGCAAAGCATCAAACATAAGGGTAAGGCATAAGGGGTGATCTCCACAAAGCTTTCAGTTTATATAGGCATGCAGACAAGTTAACAATCCCATAGATGTTATGTCTCAGAGGAGGCGTGGCTGTGAAGTTCCCCTGCAGCAGGGAACACAGCATTGGTAGCTATACTAACCTGATTCTAGCTGGTTGAGTAAAAAGGAATCTCTTCTGAGGACCTTGCTTTTGACTCTAGCAGGGTACCCAGGTGAGAATTTTTCTCTCTGTAGCTAGTTTTAGTGACTCAGGCCTTTATCCTGTACAAGCAGTTAATTTCCTGGGATAAATACAGAATATTAGTAGCCTGGTAGGTCAGAGCAGAAGAGCAATAGATTACACCTTCCTGAGTCTGTTGTTAGAGCAGACATATTACCTCCTGTATGAGGCTCCTTTCTTATCAGTGACTACTGTCAGTAAAGAAAGTTTGTGGGGGATATTTTGTGTAGATTTTGGCTATGAGAACAAGGACTTGAGTGAGTGAATGTTTTTCATACCGTGGCTTCATGGTTTGGGGGGGTATTCATTTGCCCTGCAGGACAAGTCAGGTTTATACACTGCTGGGATACTGTAGAAGGGAGAAATGCCGTGATTTCACAAGATCTGTACAGAATTGACAGTGACTTATCCGAAGGACAGGGGTGCCCGAAGCTCTGCAGTAACGGGTTAGTCCAAGTGGAGTGTGCGCATACACTTCCCGTGGACAGTCCAATACATCCGTCAGCTGTACATTTACAATATACTTGTGGGCTCACCACACCAGGGCAACTTAGACCACAAAGTGAAACCTTATCTCAAAAAAAAAAAGAAAGGGAAGGAGGGAGGGAGGGAAGGAGGGAGGGAGGGGAGAAAGAAAGAAAGAAAATAGAAAGAAAGAAAGAAAGAAAGAAAGAAAGAAAGAAAGAAAGAAAGAAAGAAAGAAAGAAAGAAAGAAGATATTTTGGAGGCTAGGGAGATTAGGGAGATAGCTGGATTGGTAAAGCATTTGCTGTCCAAGTGTGAAGACCAGAGTTCAGATCCACACAACCTGCATAAAAATCCAGGTGGACATAATGGCCCACTATGCACACCAGAGGAGACACAGGATATACCCCAGAGCAAGTTGGCTACTAGCCAAAATAGTGAACTCCAGGTTCATGGGAGACCCTTCCTCCAAGGAAAACACTTGATACCAACCTTAAGCCTCCACGTGCATATATATTCATGCGCACATGCACTCACACACATTCAGTCACAGGCACACACATGTACAGTGCACACGCATATATACTGTTTTGTTTTGTATTTTTTAATATTTCTTTGTCCCTCTCTCATGGTCCTCTCTCCAGTTTTATGACCCATGCCGACACTAATGCCCACATATATATACATGTAAAAACCTAAAGTTAGCATTTGCATTGGAGAATATAGTCCTTCTAAGTGATCTCACTTAATGTAACAGTTTCCAAATCCATCCATTTCCCTGGACAGTTCAGAATTTCATTTTGCTTTATGGATGAATACACTTCCATTGTATAATATGTGCTACAGTTTTATTATCCAGTTATCTGTTGATAGGCATCAAGAGTGATTCTGTTTACGTAGAAGAAACATGAATGTAGAATATAGGCTTCTTTGGGTCTACACTAAGGAGTGGTGTGGCTGGATCTACTGCCTCGTTTACTGAGAAACCTCCACATCTATTTCCATAGCAGCGCGCTAGTTCACACTCCCTCCAGCAGAGGGTCAGAGTTCCTTCTTTCCACACCTCTTCTTCACATCGGCGTTTGTTTTCCTGATAAAAACCACTCTCAAGGTAGTTATAGTAGTTGTTGAGAGAGAGACAGAGTTGTCTTTGCAGGTGCACATGAGCGTGTCTATGCTCGTGTGTTGAGAGGACAGAGACAATGTCAGCCACTCTCGGCTGTTGAGTCAGGGTGTCGATATTGGTTATTTATCTGGCTGCTGTGACAGAATATCTGAAAGAAGCCACTTGAGGAAGGGAGGGTTTGCCTTTGTTCACAACCCAAAAGCACAATTCATCATGGCGGCAGGAGCTAGAGACTCCTGGCCCCGCTGCATTTACAGTCAAGAAACAGGAACAAATGACCATCATCAGCTGACTTTCTCCTCTGTACCTAGTCCAGGACCCTAACCCAAGCCAAGGTGCCACCACTTTCAGTGGGTCTTTTTTTTGTTTTGTTTTGTTTTGTTGTTTTGTCTTGTTTTCTTGCATCTTGAGACTGAGGTCATATTTTTTTTTAAAATTTTATCTTACATTCCAACCACAGTTCTTCTGACCCCCACCCCCCCTCCAGGTCCATTCACTTCCTCCCTAGCCCCCACATCCACTCCTCCCAACAGTAAGGCCTCCCACTGGTAGTCAACAAAGTCTGGCACATTAAGTTGTGGCAGGACCAAGCCCCTCCCCCTGCATTAAGGTTGAGCATGGCATCCCACAGGGTGGGTCTTCTTACTTCAGTTAAAGTAATCCAGGGAATGGCTCACAGCCATTTCCAGAAGCTAAGCAAATTTGCAAATTTTTCACAAGCACCCTCAGGGCATTGTCTTCTAGGTGACTCCGGAGCCCAGCAGGTTGACAATTGGTGTTATCTATCACTTTTCACTGAATAGCTTCTAGAATCCCCCTGTCTCCACCAGGCTTCTTGCTTCGGAATAACATTCCCCACACATTCATAGGCCTGGACTCAAACTTGTGCCTACTCGGCCCTCTGAGACTCATCTCCCCAGCCCCCAAAATACTTCTGAAATATTTATTAGCCTCTTGCCTGTCTTTTGAGAACTACCTCTTCAGTCCATTAGCCCATTTTTTGACTGGTGGTTTGAGTTTTGTTTGATTTTTTGCAGTTCATTTTATATTGTAGGTATTAATGCCATCTCTGATATATAGAGAGGAAATTTTTCTTCCACTCTATAAACTGTATGATGTGGTTCCCTTGGTTACACAGTTTTCTAATTTCATGAAATTCTGTTTGTCAGTTCTTGAGGTTATTCCATGTGCTATTGGAACCTATTTAGAAGGTTCTCTCTGCCTACACTGAGAAGTGCTTTTGATGTGTTTTCTTCTAGTAGATTCAGAATTTAAATTCACGTCTTAGATCTATTTTTAGTTGTTGTTGTTGTTTGTTTGTTTGTTTGAAACAAGGCCGTGCAACTCTGGCTGGCTTGTAACTCTTTATGTAGGTCAAACTGGCCTTGAACTTGCCTCTGCCTAAATGCCAAGATTAATGTGTGCCACCTGCTTTTGCTCTATTTTGATTCTTTTTGATAGAATGAAAGATATGGATCTAATTTCATTCCTCTCCAGGTTAATTGGTCTAATGTCTAATTTTGTACCAGTAGGGAGCACTGTAGAGACCTGTAAGCCAGAGGTCATGGTGTCTCCAACAGTGTTTTTTCTGCTTTGGGTTGTTTTGACTGTTGTCACCTTTTGCATTTCCATTTTAGCTTTACTATTTTTTCTAGTTATTAATAATGCCATTGGAATTTTGATGAAGACTGCATCTGTGGATTACTGTTGTAAGCACAGCCAGTTTCACAGTATTAATTCTGTCAGCCCAGCATGGATGGACATCATTAAGTGGTCTAGTGTCTTCAGTTTCTTCTTTCATTGTCTTAGAGTCTTCATTGTACAGGTCTTCCTTATTCCTAGATGTTTTCTTTGAATGTAAATGTAATATTTTTCCTATTTTCTTTCTCAGCAACTTTGCTTTTGATATATAGGAAAGCTACCAAGTTTTACATATTGATTTTGTATCCTTCAATTTTGATGGGTATCCTTACCAGCTCTAGAAGTTTTCTGGTAGAGTATGTGGGATCTATTAAGTATAGAATCATGTTGTCTATAAATAGGGATAACTTGATGCCTTCCCTAACACCTTCTCTACATGAATTCTTTTCATATCTTTCTCTTGTCTTACTACTCAGTTTAAGACATCATGTACTATATTGAGTAAGAATGGAGACAATGGACACCCTTGTCTCATTCCAGATTATAAAGAAAATTATATCAGTTCCCTCTACTTAGAGTAACACAGGCTATAGGTTTGTCTAATGTAGTCTTTATTTTGTTGAAGTGTATTCTGTCTGTTCCTAATTTTTCCAGAACTTTGTCATGCAAGGTGTTTTGAATTTTGTCAAATAATTTTTCCATATCTACTGCATAATCATATGACTTTTGTCTTTCAGTGTTACATTTATTGACTTATATATATTAAACCAGCTTTGCATCCCTGGGATGAAATCAACTTAATTATAAAGTATGATCTTCTTAATGTCCTTGAATTTAGTTCACAAGTATTTCGTTGAGAATTTTTGTCTCAATGCAGATCCTAATTTCTTTTTTCTTGTCTTTTTCTGCTTTGGGTATCAGAGCAATGCTGGTTTCATAGAGTAACTTTGGTACTACTGTTCCTGCTCTTGCTTTTTCACAGAACTGTTTGAGAACTATTTGTATAAAGTTATCCTCAAAAGTTTGATAGAATTCTACAGTGCATCTGCGTGGCCCTTGGCCTCTCTATCTGGAGATATTTTTATTACTGTTTCAGTCTTAGTGACTGTTATGAATCCACTTAAATTGTTTATATCCCCTGAGGTAAGTTTTAGTAGAGTTATGTGAACTTAGAAATTCATCCATTCTTATATGTTTTCTAGTTTTTTTAAAACTATGTTTTCCGAGTATTCCCTAATGATCTGACTTCACTGGAGTCTGTTATAAAAACTCCATTTGTCTCTAATTTCTTAATTTGTGTCTTCTCTTTCTTTGTGCTAGTTTAGCTAAGTATTTTCTGTTCATTTTCCAAAAGAACTCTTTTTTTTTTAAGAACTCTTTTTTTATTGGCTCTTTATAGTATTCTCTTATTCTCTGCTTCATTATGTCTTTGTTATTTCTTACTCTCCACTGGGTTTAGTTTTGGTGTCTTACAGTGCATCGCTCTGGTGTGGGTGCTTACACTATATCTTCCCCTCTTAGGGATGCCTTGGCTATATGCCAGAGGTTCTGATACATTGTGGTATTATTTTCATTGTTCCTAGGAAATTTTTCATTTTCTCTCCAATTTCTTCCATGAACCACTGTTCATTCAAATATATATTGCTCAGTCTGCAAGTTCCTGTGTAGTTTCTCAGTTTGTTTGGTTTTGGTTTTGGTTGGGCTTTTTTGCTGCTGGTTTGTAGTTTTTTTCCTACTGTTGTCTGGTAAGATACAATGAATTACTTTATTATCTTTGTACTTGAGAAGGCTGCTTTGTGGCCTTCGTCACACAAAGAGATCCTTACTGTCTTCCTTATGTATTTGCTGGGAGACCATATACTAATGTGATCATTTTGGAGGTTTCTGTGTCATGAAAAAGGTCTATTCCTTATCTGACAGGTGGAATATTTGGTAGACATCTCCTGGAACTAATTGATCTATGGATAGTTTATCCCTGAAATTTCTTTACAGATGTTTAGTTTGAAAAATCTACCTAAACATAATTATCAGTTCCGAGTATCATGTCACGACCTATGTGACATTTTCTGCTTTCTTTAAGAAGAAAGTAAATGGGCTGGAGTTAGAAAAATACTAGAGAGGCTATTGTAGGTGTATAAACCTTTGTAGGCGTAGAAAAATTAAAAGACAAATATAAAAGCTTCTTCCAACATACATAGCTTAACAATTAAAGTATAAAAGTTAAGTAATCATAAACATTAGAAGATAGAAAAACCTAAGCAACTGAGGTTTACAAATTAAAATAGGCAATAACATAAAATAGAAGGTATTGTTCCATGCCTTTAGACCACATTTTCTTTTCATTGGGGTGATATGGTTCCTCTTCCCCTTGGCCTGTCTTTGGGATCATTCTCCATGGCTCTTTAGTTCAATCTCCATGTTTACCTTTCAACAACCCATATGTTTCTGTCTGAATTTTGGAGTAGGTTTCCTACAAGCTGTTCACTAGCAGAGATTGATAGTGCTGATCGGAGGTGGTATGGCTGCAGTGGTCATAGTCCCCACGGCAGTGACAGTAGCCTGGGTTCTTTTTTGGGAAAAGTTTACTGGCTGGTGTGCACAAGGCAGGGAGCTGGTGTGAGCAGTGGATCTATGTATATGGACACAGTGGTATAGTAGCCCTGGTCCTCCTTGCAAGTGCCTTCATCTAGTTATTCAGATGGCACTTTTTATCAAGTTTTTTTTCCACTCTGTATCATTACTTTCAACTACATGTAAATAGTATAAGTGGCTCAGAAGAGTTTCCTTACCAAATACTTCCCCTCCACCATGGCCAATGCCCTCCCAGACACTGTATCCCAGAGTTCCACTCTCAGGTACTCTTAGATGCATATATTCTTATAGATTTGTAACCCTTACATCTTCTTGCTAAATCCTTTAACATAATGATCTTTTGTCTCTTCTTATCTTTTTAGAAATTAGTCTCTTTATCTCGGTACAGTTAGGTCTGCTCTCCTTCATTTCTCACTATTCTTCCATCCATTCTACCTATTTGTAGCCTCGTAGGTAAAATCAGTCTTTTGTAAGCAGCATATGACTGGGTCCTGGTTTTTTGTTTGTTTGTTTGTTTTTTCATCAATTTAGATAGTATATGTCTTGATATTGGAAAACTTAAGCCATTTATAGTCATTGTAACTGATGTTAGATAAGAACTTATTTCCATCATTTTCTTAATTGTTTTTGGAACCTACCTTCTTTTTTTCCTCTCATATGAGCACATAAATTCTTATGTTACTTTTAGTCTGCTTTCCTTGGCTGTAACCCAGAAAGAGGAGTTGACTTTACTCAGAACACACAAGCCCCTCACTTCCTAGCCGAATGCTTTTTAGATAGCATTACATTGAGAACCTTTTATGTCCTCCTTGGTGCTGTAGGGGCTGCTCTAGTTTCATTTCTGCTGCCGGGATCAGATACCCTGGCAACACAGCAATTGATGGGAGAAGAGATCTTATTTCAGCTTAACAGTTCCAGAGTATGGTTCATCACTGTGGGGAAGACAAGGCAGAAACTTCAAACAACTATTCACATCGCACCCACAGTCCTTAGCAAAAAAAAAAGGGGGGGGGTAATATGCATTGCTCACTGGTTGGAGGCTTGCTTGTGCTCAGCTCAATTTCTTCTTTCTCATATGGTTCAGGAGTCTGTGCCTAAGGAACAGTGCCAACCACATCAATTAGCTGAGTTTTCCCACATCAATGAAATTTAAACACTCCTCCATAGATACACCATAGACCAACTCCGTATAGACAGTCCCTCATGAGAACTCTTCCCAGACGACTCCAGGTTACTTCAGGTTAACAATTACTAGCCATCATATTAGACAATGGTAACTATTACTAACCATCCTAATGGATAATGGTAACCATTCCTAACCATCATAGTGAACAATGGTAACCATTCCTAACCATCATAGTGAACAATGGTAACCATTACTAACCACCATAATAGACAATGGTAACCATTACTAACCATCATAATGGACAATGGTAACCATTACTAACCATCATAGTAAACAATGGTAACCATTACTAACCATCATAATGAACAATGATAATAATTACTAACCATCATAATAAACAATGATAATAATTACTAACCATCATAATGGACAATAGTAACCATTACTGCCATCATAATGGACAATGGTAACCATTGCTAACCATCATAGTGAACAATGGTAACCATTACTAACCACCAGAATGGACAATGGTAACCATTACTAACCATCATAATGGACAAGGGTAACCATTACTAACCATCAGAGTGGACAATGGTAACTATAATAAGATGAAAGGGGAAGAAGAAAATAAAAGCAATAAAAAGAAAAGTTAAAACTTGATACAGCTCTGTGGACCTGTGTTTGACTTTTGTTGCTCTCTATTTGCTCTTATTTCTGACATTTCTGGAGTAGTTATTATTGCCCTTGTTTCATTAAGGAATTAATATATATTTGTTCACAATTATATTGCTACTGAGTGAAAGAATTGAGATTTTTTGCCCTGGTCTGCCTGAATCCAAAGTCTATTCACTTTCCGTGGCACCCAGTCGGTGCCATTTCATAATCATTTACTTCAGTCTTCCTACAAGATAATTTTTCCTCATGGGAATTTATTTTCTTAATAGAAATTATTAACTATGAATGTTAAAACTAAGTTCTCCCTGTGTTGTAACAAGATGTGATGCTCAGTCCAGTTTGAAAAATGGCCAGTTTTTGAAAGCAAGGACTGTATGAAATTCCCTTGGAAAGTCATATATTTAAGGCTGAGTTGCAGTAGAACAGTATTATTTCATACAGCTGGAAATCCACATCTCAACCCAGTAAATAATTGTTACTCACAGCTCTTGTTACTGATTTATTTGTTCACCTATTAATTTCAGAAAGAAACGTCATGACCGAGGCAATCAAACCACTCAGTTGTCTGTAGTCATAACTTTGTTCTTGGAGTTTCTTATGCCCAAATCAGCCCTGCCTCGTGGTTCAGTGTGCTGGGAAATGTTCGCTTCTATAAGCAGCAGATTCGCAGAAGTAGACTAGGAATCCCCAAACCCAGTGCCTCTATATATCAATATGATTTATACTTTGCCTGCCCTTACCTTTGTGGAACTTGGTTATCATCTTTCAGATGTATCATGAATCAGAATTCTGCCTAGCATGAGCTCCGTATTTCCTACAAGGTTGGCTAAATATTTCAGGAGGTCACTAATTTTATAATATATTAAGTTACTCATACCAGGTCTGAAGGAAATTGTATTTTTGTCAAAGGTCTATCCATAAAATATCACCTAACTGCTCAAAGAAGTATAATAGTGAGTCATATAAATCTGGTGTGAGGTAGAGTTTGTGCTAAATCCTTAGAATAAGCAATACTATGGAACAGTAAAGACTTTGAAATCTCTCAGGACATAGGTCATGTTCACTGATGACCTTGGAGTCCACATACTCTTTGTTGCCCTACTTCCTTCCTACCTTGTTTGGAGTTTTCCTTGTCTGTAAGAATCACTGCAAATACTTTAGTGTTGTGGCAAACCCCTACATAATACTCTTCCCTCTTTGTTTAAACTCAGATAAAGTTAATTTAAAATGCTGAGTACAGTCATCATATCTTCTTCAGCTCCCACTTCCCTCATCCCAATGTTTTATAATGAATTATTTCCACATATAAGAATGTTAGGTGTTTGTTTAATAGAAGTTTATAAGGAGTGAGAAAAATCGCTGAAATTAAACCATGCCAATTCAATCTCACTTATATTTTGGAAGTTGTTGTTAGATTCTCAAGTAAATAGAATATAGCATATTTCCTAGCTCTCACTGGTGGTAAAAACGCTCAATTATCCTAGTACATAGTCTTTTGCATTAACTAGTCCTCAAGGGTATAATGAAAAAAAATGTTTAAAAGTTTTATTAAAATGTCATTCTGAAAAAAAGATCTTTCACTCAACCAAGATTTATTTCATACCTGTTTGGTTCAAACCAAATGCTGGGGCTAAGTGGCCAGATGAAAGGAGAGAAGGAACTGGCGATTCATTCCATACCTGTTTGGCCCAAACCTAAAGCTAGGAATAGGTGGCTAGATAAAAGGAAAGAGGGAATTGACTTGTTTGTCAAAGAGTAAACAGGTAGACAGCCTGATTACTCAGCAGGTAGGATAAATAACTTAAATCAAGATTTTTTTCTGTAATTAACAAGATGTAATTTAGTATTTTTTTTTCTCAAATGCACAAATTTCCCAAAGAGAATCAATAATCTGTAGCCGAAGCACCAAACCCAAAGCAAGTGAATCTGTGGACACTGTGTAAGGCCAATCAATGGTGTCAGGGTGAGAACATGGGCAAAGAGCTGATAGAGAACAGAGGCTGCAGGCTCCTGAGCCCATGCAGACCTCTGACACCAGGAGCCCTGGGCTGAGCAAGACCTAGAGAAGGAATCCAGAGTGGGAGCAGAGCGCTGTTGCTGGGGCACGGCATCCTCTGATTTACACCACAACGCCGTGGTGCTCACAGACAGGGGCTCTGTGGATTCAGCACATGTGGAGCCTCAAAGGTCACAGGCATTAGAAGAACTCAGACAGAGGTTGGTAAATAGCCCTAGAGAACAATGAATAGGTTTATTATTCTACCCAACCCTCACTTTATCCCCAGATCACAGCACCTTCTCAGTTGGCATTAGATAATTTTTCTAGGAAACGTTATCAAATCCTAAGTCATGTCGAAGTCTTCCTGTTATTAAAAATGTATAGAGAAAGACATGATGAAAAAGTTATACCAAGATCACAAGGTCCCCCCAAAACCAACTAGGACCCAAGTCCTGTGTGTAAAAGCAAAGAGCCTTTATTCTTACACAAGTTTGCAAACTTGGATTCTCCACGTGTCCAATATATTGGAGTGATCGGAGCGTCCTGAGCTCAGTTGGGGTTGGGTTTTTATAGTAGCAAAGTTAGGGGTGAGGGATTTCTAAGGTTCAGGAGCCCTGATAGGCTGACATTTGTCTAGGGGTGTCCTGGTGAAAAACAATGGGTGTGTGTTGGCATGTGATCCTATCTACAATGGTGGGATCGTTAGGAAATTCTTTTGGATGGTCTGTTCCTGGGTAATGCTTTTCCTGGAACCCGGTGCTGCCTGCTATGCAGCTGTACGGCCTGGGCCCCACAGTCGAGGAGAGAGCATGCCATATTTCTGCAGTGGTTGAATTAGATAACCACAGGGCTCCTTTGAAACCAGGTCATCTAACCCCATGTTGCCCCAAATGGTAGTGATTTGCCACATGTGATTCTTTGAAAGCTCAGTTGTATTTCGGAAATTTGAAAGAGTTTCTTAGTCATAGCACCTGTGTTTGAAGTGTTCAATAGCCACGTGTGGCTAGTATTCACTGTATGGACAAAACATCTATGAGACATTTATCAAAACAGAACATTCTAGTGGACAGTGTTGTAGGGTTTTTTGTTTGTTTGTTTTTAATTTTTTCCATTTTGGCTTCTAGTAGGTTTGAGTTTAACTAAAAAAGGTAAGGTTCTATTGTTATGACTCTATGGTCAGAAGAATGTAAGCTAGCTGGTAACTTTCTCTCTACCTAAGTAGGAGAGGTGAGTTGAATCCTAATTAAATCCTGACTCTTATACTTACTACACAGCAAGCACTCAAGAGTTCTTATCTAGTTTCTTTGTCTTTCAAAAACTTACTTTGTAGAATAAGCATAAGGAATCAATTATTTAAAGTACAGTTTGAATATCTCTTATCAAAATGCTAAGGACATGAAGTGTTTTAGATTTCAGACTTAAATAGATTTTTGGATATTTTGCATATACATATATGAAATGTTATTTCTTAGGGTACAATCCAAGCCTAAACACAAAATTCATTCATGTATTATATATACCTTATACATATAACTGAAGGCAGCTTCATGTGCTGTTGTTCAGTGTGCCTGTTTTTGTTGCCATCTGTCACAAGACCTCAGGTGAAACTTCCCATTTGTAGCCTTCTATGTTCAAAAGAATTCAGATTTTTGAAGTATTTTGGGTTTTGAATCTTTGGACTGCAAATGCTCATCCTATTCATTCAAAAAACAAGCGTGCAAACCTGTTCTTTGAGTTTATTTGTAAATGATAATGTTTTGTCACTTGCAAGAGCTTCATCTAGGGGCAAAATGATTCAGAACTTGGCCTTGTTCAGTCAGATCTGCTACAGCCTGTCCAGAGCAGGGCCATTGGCACAAAACACCTCTTCTGCCATCAGGTGGCATGTTAGGAAGACACTTACAGGAGACACTTTTGCCCACTTTATATGCTCGGCTTTTGCCCAAAAACAACCTTCTAGAAGGACCCTTGAGTTTGAGTTAGCCATGACAGTAGTTTAGTTTTAATTCCATTCCCATTCCATTGTTAGCTAAAAATTTCATGTTGCTTGTCCCTGAGTATCAGTGACACTTAATGTTATTCTTGTAAGAGAACATTATAAGCATTGTAAGGGTAATGTTCTGCTTTGATAGGAAAATCTAGTAGACTCTTATCTTGTACAATAATAAGCAAGATGTACTTTCAAATTCAAATTTTGGGGGATTTGTCAAAAATAGTGCTGTCTAACCTCATTTTTTACTAACCAAATTTCAAAAATATTTCTGATATTGCTCCTCCAAACCATGTTTGTTCATCTTTCAAGTTTAGTGAGAGAAATTAATTACTTCAACCTAGCAAGTTAGGAAAATGCCACTGGCAGCAAATGCATTCAAAAAGCACACCAAGAAGAACAAAACCCCATTTTGTTTGGAAAATGCCATAATGGAAAGTAATTCATTATAAACCAATAAATGATATAAATTGTATAAAGTTCTAAAATAAAAGGTAGAGAGGCCAGACTCCCTAACAGTCAACAGAGGGAGCTCTCATGAAGGAAGCATCTTAGGGTGACCCTCACCCAGCTGGGACAGCCCAGAGCAGGTCTGGCCAGTCTAAGCTTTTGGTGACTACTGAAGTCATCCTTCCTCAGAAAGGGTGAGGAATAGAGGGGAGTGTCAACTGCAGACTGTAGGACATACCACCCACCTAATCCAGATGTTCCTAGCCAGAAGCTGAGAGCCCCTAGGGAGACCAGAGGTGAGATTAATGCACTACTAAATTAGTATCAGCCTTCTCATGTACAAAAATATTAAAGTAATTCCTTGTAACTTACCTTATGTACATATAATATATGTGTGAGTATGGGTATATGTGTGCCCCTTACATGTATATACAATATGTGTGTGACAGTGAGTATATGCATGCCCTTTATGTGTATGAGTGTGTGTATATGTATCCTCCTTACATGTATATATGATCTGCGTGTGAGTGTGGGTATATGCATCCCCTCACATGTATATGTGATCTGTGTGTGAGTGTGGTATATGCATCCCCTCACATGTATATATGATCTGTGTGTGAGTGTGGTATATGCATCCCCTCGCATGTATATATGATCTGTGTGTGAGTGTGGGTATAACACATATGTGGAAGAAAAGCTTTCAGGAGTCAGTTATCTTCTCCCACTGTGGAAGTGAGAGATGGAACTCAGAGTGTCAGGATTACATGGTAAGAGCTTTTACCCATTGAGCCGTTTTACCAACTCAGAATATTCAGGTTTGTAAAAATTATCATTGGTTGCAAGTAGTTCCTGAAATAAGTAGATATTCTGTTAGAAATTAGAGATGTATTGTTAAGGATCTTTACTCAAGTGATCAATCAAGTAACAAAAGCATAAGGCTCTGTACATATTCAAGAGTTAAAGCTAAGAGGAGATTTGAATTTAAAATTCTGTAAAACAATATATTCAAAGAACTTAGAGTGGTAGAATGTTAAATAGATCAGTATAATACAAGGGAAGATTTCTGAATAAAATATTTGGAGATTTAAAGGATGATAAATTCAGACTTGAGTTTCGGGGAGGGGAGGGCAAAGGAGAGGAACTCTTCCTGCCAGGGTTGGTTCACTGTCCACTTAACACACTATAGACTCACCTCGAAGAAAGTCTCAGTGAGAGATTACCTAGATCAGGTGTCCTGTGGGCACCTCTACAGAGAATTGTCTGATTACATTAAATGAGAAGGGAAAATCTGTCTACTATGGGTGGCACCATGCCTTAAGCGGGCATCCTGAACTGTCATAAGAACAGAGAAGGCCACCAGGGCACAAGCATAACATAAACACATTCACTGTCTCTCTGCTGTTGACCGTGGATAGGACTATGTCATTGAAGTCCCTGCCTCCTAACTTCCCCACAACAATGGACTATAACTTAGAATTGCAAGCTAAACTAAATCCTTTACTCCTAAATTGCTTTTGTTGGGTATTTTATCACAGTAAGGTGAAATGAACTAAGCCACTGGAGAACCAACTCTAAGACTTTAGCATCATTTTCTTAGGAGCATATCAAGGAAATTGCCTTTAGTACCTTCCCATTATTCACTTAGCCCTCACTAAGTAAGCCTTGTACACCCCACACCTAGCCAATAATTTATGTATGAGGAGGTCAGTGAGTGGATGGATGAGTGAATAGGAAGGCAGCTGGCAAGAAAGATGCAAAGACAGAGAAAGGAGACATATAAGAAGAGACAGCCTATACAATATCACAGCAGTCTTTTCAGGGGCCAACCCCACCCAAGAGTCTTATAAGAAAGCAGTTGTATGGAGCTAGAAAGATGGCTCAGTAGTTAAGAACAAGTACTGGCTTCTCAGAGGACCTGAGTTTGGTTCCTTACTACTCAGGTGGTCATAAAACCTGTAAGTGTATCCCTACGGCATCTGCTGCCAACTTCAGGACTCTGGGCACCTGAACTCATATGTGCACAAATCCATACATGTAGTAGGGGACAGCTTGATAGTTTCCCGGCTTCCCAGACTCATAAAATAGCCACACAAAAACTATTAATTAAATCACTGCTTGGCCCATTAGCTTTAGCTTCTTATTGGCTAACTCTCATGTATTAATATAACCCATGGCACCACATGGCAGTGGCTTACCAGCAAAGTTTCGGCATGTCTGTCTCTGGCGACTGATCCATGGCTTCTCTCTAACTCCTCCTTCTTTCTCCCAGCATTCAGTTTTGTTTTCCCCACCTACCTCTATTCCCTGTGCAGGCCCAAGACAGTTTCTTTATTAACCAATGGTATTCACAGCATACAGAGGGAAATTCCACATCACCTAAACAGACACATGTGATTAAAAATAAATCTTGTTTTAAAAAGAAAGAAATCAGCTATGGAGGAGATCAGAAAAGTAGACATTCCCATGGACCAGAAGCTTAGTTATACAACAAAGGCCCCGTTATCTTTGGGCTGACAGTAGCACATGGGGTCTTTCCCTTGATTTTAATCCAAATTCTGCCACCAACTCTTTGCTTTCAGCCAAAGAAACTTCTTTATTATTTTATTTCATGGTGGAAAAATATGCAAAGCACAAGCCAGCTGCTTTAAGGGTGCTTGTAATTATCGTGGGCCCACCCAGATTAACCCATTAACTTGCCTACTTGAGGTTGCTAATTGATATTAATTACTTGTATAAATTCTCTTTCACTCAAGGCCATAACTCAATGGAGCAAGATTGTGGCGGGGGGCCAAAATTCTATCTGCCACGTTAACAGCCAGCAGATTTACCTGGATGATGAGTTAGTTTGAGGGCCATGTTCTTTGAAGACTGTATACTCCAAGGCTGTGATGTTAGTTCTAGAAAAAACAAGCACAACTTTGGTGCCAGGAAGTTGTTTTCAAATCCTGTATTTATTAATTATATGAAGAAATCATTTATTTCTCTCATCCCTGGTCCTCTCCTCTATAATGTGGTGATAAAGAAAGCACCTGTCAGCTTGTAATGCTGAAAACATTACATGGATGAACACAGGTAAAGCACGGATAGCAGAACTTAGACAGGGAGCATTACACAATGGCTCCATCAGTTCTGTTTCTCCACACCTGAAAATATGGTGGTGGCAGTGAGAACAGAAACAAGAGAAGCTGGGGAGATGCTTAGCCATTAAGAGTACCAGCTGCTGTTTCAGAAGACCCTGGTTCATGGTCAGCACCCTCACGGCAGCTCACAACTATCTATTAACTATCCAAGGCATTCCATACCCTCTCCCGGTCTCCACGGATGCTGCATGCAGATAGCTCACAGTCACACATGCAGGCATAAAACACATTATAAGAAAAGGAAGAATAGACTTTAAAAACATTGCTGTTACTGTGAACGATCACCATTTTATTCAGTCTGGGGTTTGAGAAAATGGAATCCTGCCACATTGACTTCTTATGGCTGCTAATCACCATAAGCCCAGGGGGTTAAAACAACACAAATCTGGGGCTGGAGAGATGGCTCAGTAGTTGAGAGCTCATATTGCTCTCCCAGAGGACCCGTGTCTGGTTCCAACACCTCTATCAGGTGGCTTACACCTGCCCATAACTCCAGCTTCGGAGGATCTGATGCCCTTTTTTTGCATCATGGGCATACACACACACATGTGGTATATGTTTACGGACATAGACACAATTTAAAAAAACTTCTAAAAATTAAAAATGTAAATTCATGGATTTTTAAGTTGATTTTTATTGATTTGCATATAAATGGAGTTCCTTCCATTTGACATTTCAACCAGATCAGATCCAAACCAGATTGTCTACCCTCTACACCCTGCCCAATCTTCTACCATCCACTCTTTTATATTTATTCTTGTTTGAGACTGAATAGCAGTCCATGGTTAAAAAAAAAAGATAAAAGAAAAAAGAAAGAAAGAAGGAAAGAGGAAAAAAGAAAGAGAAAGAAAGAAAGAAAGAAAGAAAGAAAGAAAGAAAGAAAGAAAGAAAGAAAGAAAGAAAGAGAAAAACAATACAAAAATCTGGAGATTATTGATGTCCTAAATGGGTCTCACTAGGCTAAAATAAAATCAGTAGAAGGCCAATGAGATGTCTCCGTAGGTAAAGATATGTGCGCCGCGCCAAGCTGGAAGACCTGAATTCAGTCCCCAAACCCCACATGACAGAAGCAGAGAACTGATGCTCAGAAGGTGTCCTCTGCCTTCCACATGTACCCCCTGGCATGTGCACACACAGAAAATAAATTTGAACATGTAAGACTATGCCCCACTCAGTGTTGCGGGGTAGACTCCATTTCCGTGCCCTTTGAAGCAAGCTTGTGGCCCCTTCATCTTAAAGGCCAGCAGTCACTTCACTTTGGTCTCTGCTTCTGTGGTCCCTTGCCCTTCTCAGACTCTATTGCCCCCTTCTTTCACTTACAGAGGTCCTTGTGATTGTACTGGACCTGTTCAAATTAATCCAGAATAATCTCCTCATCTTAAAACCATGAATAGACCACATCTTCAAAGCCATCTTCAAAGCACTTTGTGCCATGTAAGGTCAGATGCTAGACTAAGATGTGGGTTTCTTTAGGGAGCCATTATTCTGCCAACCACAGAATACACAACTAAATACATAATACATTTTTAACCTAATACAATTCCTTTGGGGCTAGAGACAAATCCAGTGCTGTTTGTACGCTAGTCGCATACTCTATCCCTGAGCTACACCCCCATCCCACCTTTTTTGAAGTTTAGGGTGAGAGGTGTATAAAATCATGCATCTAGTACACACGAGCTAATATAGTCACTGAAATCTTGATACTTGGATATAGAGAGGAAATGGAAAAGCCAACAAGTTCCATGTTTGTTCTATTAGTTTGAAACAATGCTATTCTAACAGAGTTTGACAACATCTCCATTCAAAAATCACCATTCAGCCCAAAGCAGTTATAGAATATCCATCCATGTACTGCAGCCGTTATTGCCTGTCTCTTGTTTTTGACTCACAATTAACTTGTCAGTGTCTGTTAAATATTGCTGCCTGTTATGTATTCTCTTCCTTACACTATACTTTAATGCATGGGGAAATCTCTAATGTATTTAAGTTTTATTGGTCTCCCTTCTTCAAATATAAGTGTGTGATAGTCTCACCTGATTTTCCTCTTACAATTAACTCTACCTTTCTGCACCATCTACGAGCGGTATTCCTCTCCTATGAGAACTGCCCTACCGTGGTGCTGGCCACTGACCTTCAGTGAGCTTGCAGACCGCAGGGAGGTTGTGCTAGGCGTCACTGACTTTGCTAAGTATGGGTTACATATTGATGACTTCTTTTCCTTTGAAATTTCATCATTTATTTTTGCTTTATAGTGGAACTCTAATTTGTCCTGTCACCGAAATATTGTTTCAGCATCTATGGATATGCAAGCGAGCTCTGAATTATGGTGGTCTCTCTTAACAGTTTTTCCCCTGTATGAGCCTGTGAAAGCAATAAGCATCCAGTATTTTCCCGGACTGGATTTGGATCTTTTCCCAGATGAGAGAGAGATGTGTGCGGTTCTCTCCCTAGATGCTGGGCAGCGGCAGTGAGCTGTAGCTCTGGTCAGTCAAGAGGACAACACTCCTCTCTGCAGCACTCCGCTGCTGGAGGGGTGTCCAGTAGGTTGGTTATTATTTCAGCTTACGGTATTTTCATAGGTTTATCAGCCCTGAGCCCTTTCCCATGTCAGGGAGCATATATGCATAATTTTTTCATAGTAGGAGTTTGGCATCTATTATGGTTTGAGTCTGTAAGATCCTCCAAGGCTCATGCTTGGCACACTTGCTCCCTAATTGGTAGCATGCATGATCTTAGGAGGCTGTGGAACCTTTTGGAGACAGAACCTACCTGGTAGAAGTTGATTGGGTTACTGGGGATGGGTTTAGAAAGTTATATCCACCCCCTAGCTCCTCCCCATCTCTCTGCCATGTTGCGAACAGTTTCTGATACATGCGTCCCTGAGCTACACAGACAACAAATAAATAGAAAATAATTTAAAGGATGCAAAGATTGGGGGTGTTGTGGTTGGGATACAGAATGTCCCCCAGGTCTATGATTTGGATACTTTGTCCCTAGATGGTAAGGACACTTTGGAACGTTCTGGAAACATTCAAGGTAAAAGTGAGCAGAAGGAAGTAGGTCGGGGGGGGGGAGGATTTGGTCCTTAGGGTGACATATCATTGGCTGCTGCAGTTCAGTCTCTGCTTCTGATCCAGCCACAGCACTAGCCCTCCTTGGCTGCACCCTCTTGCCACCACAGTTTGAGCTATGCTGTGAGGATATAAGCTTCTCCTTCATCCTTTCCTCACCCTGGCAGCACGGGCCCTCTGAACCTGAACAAGACAAACCCTGCTGCCTGAAGGTGTTTATGTCAGGTTCTTGGACACAGTGGCCAAGAGTCGGCTGGCACAGGAGGAAATTACAGCAGCGTTGCACTAGGACAGATAAAGGGGTTTGGGAAATAAACAGTTCAACAAAGTCGTCTACCAGAACTCCAGTCAGACAAGGGAGGAAAACCTTGTCCATGAACTTGACAGTTAGGAAATCACTATTAGACATGAGTGAATCTCATTTCATGCCATTTTAACAAAAGCTTATTTTTAAAGTAATTTCATTTTAGTGGATATATATATATATATATATATATATATATACTAAAATATGCAAGAGCCAGTGGCTAGAATATTTATTGATAAGTCATTTGCAACTTGAAATATTTTTATAGTTTTTCTCCATGACAAATAATGCCTTAATTGTTATTTTCAATAAAAGACTGTTCTGTTTTTATTATTCCCTAATAGGAAGCATCCTCCGATCTTAAGGAAGAAAAACAAGTGAATCTTAGTATCCTAAGATAATTTAAGCATCCTAATTTTGTGTAATTATTATGCAGAGACATTTCTCTACTTCTTGCTATGTTTTTAGGCAGAGACCACACAAATGTCTCAACTACTGTCTAACCTAGAGTGCACAGCTCTAAAGCAAGAGCTTGCCTCTTGCTGTATATCAAAGGCCTCTGTCGAGCAGCTTCATAATATAAAATACAATGCAGGAATCAGTTCCCTTTCCTACATTATGAGCAATTTGACTCCCGTCATGCATAGATGTCTTCCATTTCAAACCACTGGTGCCCCGCCCATTAGCTATTTTTGCTGACCTCACTTCCCTTGGATTCCTCCTGCTCGTCTTAATTTTAGCAATCACAATTCTCTCATCTAATTAACAAAGAAATTGGGTCACTGCCTCAGTGGCCCGCATTCAACCTTATTTTGACTGGCGATTTTATGATACTGCTGAGTTGTCTTCCCTCTTCTGTAACAGCATTTTGTTGTTGTTCTGTCTAGTGTATTGTTCTTTCTCTCCGACTCACTTTGTCCTTGCTCTGGGTTGTCATTGTTCTGGGAGCCTGCCTGTTTGTTTCACATTTCTTTTCTGCATCCATGTATTTGCTTAGTAGCGCCAGCTCTACTTTACAGGTTCCTGCCTTTAGAAGCTTCTCTGTTTTGTACCCAAATCTCCCTCTCTGATAGAACTATATGAAATGAATCTAAATAGCCTTCTGCATGGCACTCCTCAAATGTGCAGTTAAAACCTCTATTTTCCTTGAAAGTCATGTGCTCTCCCTTCAGCGGGTAGACTTCCTTCAACAGTTGAAGCACTGTCAGCATCGCCCCGACAAACTGCGTCTTATCCCAAGAAAGCACCCCTCTGGCATACAATGTAGTGGTGCCAACCGCATTTCAGCTAGGTTCAAAACTTCACAGCGTGCAGTGGAAAAAAGCTCTGGCTCTGACTGTCCCACTTCTATCATTCCCCTAACAAGGTTGGCAGCTGTGTCAACTTGTCTTGTATTCAGTTAACATTTCTGGGACCATTTGTTTTTCATGTCAGCGTGTTGACATGTTTCTGTAGTCTGCATTAAACACTTGAGTGGCTTAACACAATGCTGGTTCTATTCTTAGCATTAGTAAGTGTTACTGTGCACATGGAAGTGCATGTTTCCAGCCCATGGCCACGGTTCACTGTGGTGCTGATTAGCCCCCTTCACCTCTGCGGGGCATCACTTTCATTAGTGGTCATGCAGTAATAATTACTTATTACTATACACATCCAACAGCAAGCAAAAGACAGATTGCTTAGAATTCACACACCTAAAAGTGCCGATTAGACTACCCAAAAGAATGTGCTAAATCTTCTCAACTTAAGTTATACTGAAAATCTCATTATTGTGGATGATATATCAGCATTGAATTTGATGATTTTTTAATCATGGTGGATTTTAATTTGTTTGCCTACATGTATATATATATTATGTTAATATATATCAATAGGAAGAAACTATAGAACCCACTTGACATGTAATGGTTGTCCTGGAAAATTGCATATCTCTTCCAGACTGGAAGTGTACGGTGCTGTATAGTCTTCTGAAAAGGACACTGTCGTCAACGTAGAGCATACAAAAGTCCTCAGGTCACTGTAAAATATATGCACCATATTGCAGTTGTTTGTCTGCTGCTTGCTAGTCATCTACTATATAGCAACCAGCACAAATCACAACAGCAACGGTGTCTGATCAACTGATGTCTGATGTTCACACCATTTGGGGCCAAGTTTTGAGCAGAAAACAGTATCAATAATATGTCTCTGCTCCATGACGAAAAACTGGAGCCGGGGGATGGGGTGGGATATCAACAAGCAGAATATAAACTCTATTGTTCGTTGGTTCTGGGTGGAGCTTTGAAAGGTATTATGTAAAAGCTGGCCACCATAGCACTATTGTATGTTAGAATTAATGACTTGGTTTTTTTTTTAATTTGATGGGTTTATTGTTAAGAATAGCTTGAGTCTCAGAAGAGACTTTAACTATTGAACTTTGAACAGTCTTTGGGACTGTTAAAGCTTGGATGTCTCTTGGAAATGATCTAGTTGAGTTTTGAATTATGAGAGATGGCTGTAAACCTTTTAGGATGATGGTGGAATGTTAAGATTTAAAGGTGATATATTTGGGTGTCAAGATGACAGTTATGAACAAGGCAGGAACTCAAACAAGGTAGGGGCCTAGAGGCAAGAGCTGAAGCAGAGGCCATGAAGGGGTGCTGCCTACTGATTCCATGGCTTTCTCTGCCTGTTTTCTTATAGAACTCAGGACCATTAGCCCAGGGATGGCACCAACCACAGTGAGTTGGGCCCTTCCTCATCAATCACTAATTAAGAAAATGTCCTACAGGCTTGTCTGCCTCTTACAGAAGCATTTTTTTTCATTTGGGGTTCCTTTCTCTCAGATGATTCTAGCTTATGTCAAGTTGACATAAAACTAGCCAGCAAGTCCACCCTAAATGCAAGTGGCATCATCCCAGCTGAGTAAAAAGAGCAGAAGGAGGAAGCAAGCAGAACACTAACATTCATCTCTCTGCCTCCTACCTGTGGACCCAATAATGACCAGCTCCTTCAGACTCCCTCCTTAATGCACTCCCGTCATAATGGACTGTGTCACCTCAATTCATGAGCTCAAATAAACCCATTTTCCTTTACGTGTTTTCTCCAGCACAGCTACAAATAAAGCAATTACTAATAGGTCTTCTTTAAGAATTATTGTCCATGTCCACTCTGTTCACTTTTTACTTGAGTTTTGATATGGGAAAGACGACCAGATGAGGTAGAAAATCTTTGCCTCTTGCCTTTTATTCTTACATTTTAGATGTTGTCACACTCTCTGCTGAGGATAAAAGTTTTTATGACTAAGTCTGATGTTAGCTTCTTTTTCTGCCCTTTAACTTATTTTATGATTTTCCCCAAACTCTTAAAAGATCCTTTCCAAAGTACATTTAAGGCCCTTATTCCAGGAAATTTTTCTGAATTATGTTTTTAACATATTTTTACTTATTCTTGATAATTTTATAATTTATTCATGTATCCAGTGTGTTTTTATAATATTCACTACCCCTGTTGTTTTGCTTTCAATACAATGGCTGCACCTTAAGCAACTGCTGTCCCAATGGGCAATTGCAACTCTGCAGCTCCCAGCAACAGTTCTGCCACCCTGGCCCAGCCAGTCTGGATAGTCTACTCCCTCGGGCACTGGCTCTATCAAGACCATTAAAGGAAACTGTTTAAATCTCTATCCTCCTATAGAACTCAGGATTCAAAGGTTG
Source organism: Ondatra zibethicus (assembly GCA_004026605.1). NCBI lineage: Eukaryota > Metazoa > Chordata > Mammalia > Rodentia > Cricetidae > Ondatra > Ondatra zibethicus. The sequence goes on along the minus strand of PVIU01003164.1, from coordinate 73,652 downwards.
AGGTGAAACCCTGCTAGCTCAGAGAGGCTGAAGAACAAATAACTAACCTTTTCTCCTTGCTCACTTCTCCCCAAAAAAGTGGTTGCCCTTTTGCCCAACCCCCACCTAAGAACCCCAGCTACACTCAGTCCCTCCCCACCACTTCCTGTCAGCTAGCTGCTGACTCAGCCTCCTGACCCCAGGTTAATTTTATTTAATCAAACAAATGTAACATGTCTTTGCATTGTTAACAAAAGCAGCAGAAACAAATATAACATGCCTTTACACAGTTAAAATAATATTCCACAACATACCCCCTTCCATCTAGTTCCTCCCAGATCAGCTATTCTGAGGTCCCCCTCTAAATTTTGTGTACTCTTCTTTTCTCTTTTATAGCTCACTGAGTTTAATTGGTGCTGCCCGTGGGTGTGAGGCCACCTTCTAGAACAGGACCACCCTATACAGGACCCTAGAGAAAACCAATTCTCACTTTCATGGATTTTTCAATAGCCTCCCATTTAGGCATGGGAATCAGAGCCTCATTAGAGCCTCTTCCAGAATATTAGCTAACTTGATTTTTGTGCAGGTCTCTTGCAGACAGCCACAGCTGCCATGAATTCATGAGTGTAACAGCCCAGTCATGTCCAGAATATACTGTTTTCCCCCACTGGTCCCAGATGTCTGGCTCTTATATTCTTTCTGCCTTCCTTTCTGCAATGGCCCCTGAGCCTTGAGAGTAATATGGGTATCCCATTTAGGGACTGCGGGTCTGCCATCACTGGTTTTCGGCACTTTGACAAGTTATGAGCTTCTCTGTTAACTGCCATCCACTGCACAAAGATTGTTCGCAAATGACGACAGAGCCGCATGATTTGGGGTATCTTTGGGTACAGAGATATTTATTTAGAAGACACTCTGGGACTATGTCCATTTGGCAAAAATTAAAGTATTAGATTCTCCCCCAGGGATGTGCTCCCCAGCTATGTGCTCTGGGCATGAGTTTTCTCTGTGGAGCAGTCCTTAAATCCAATCAGAAAGCTATTGGTTTCCCCCATAACATTCATGCCACTATTGCACCAATGGACCTGTCTTCTGAGCCATTCATTATTGTACCTCACGTGACTCACAGCTAGGTAAGGATGCTGATGGCTTTTCACCCCCAGAAGCCTGCATAGCACCTCTTAATACGACGAAAGTTCACCAACAAGGGAGAGGCAACTAGGTCAGGACCAACTCGCTTTCTCCAAATCCAGGGGCTAAAGTATGAGGTATTTGCAGCACAGGGTCTTATTATCAAGTTTCAGTGGGCAACCGAGAACAGCATCAATATCCCGCATTTCTGTAGGGGTCTGGGTGGCCTCTTTTAACTGAATTATGTCTTGTGATAATGATTCCATTCTGTTGTTTTGGCTTTCTTTATCAAGGACTAAGGTTATGTATATGCTGGGTATCCTGTTTATCTTCGATATGTTTCATTATCTCCCTGATACTTCTTTATCTTTTATATCTCTGTGTCATTTTTTTTTAAAGTTTTTAACTTTCCTATCTGCTCATCTACGTCCTTTCCTTCAGTTCCACTGACTCTTGTTTCACTCTGGCAGTCTTTCTGTGACCTCTGTTGTTCTCTCTCTTCTTCCCTGGGTTCCTGCAGTCCTACTGTGTGATCTTCCTTTCTAGAAGTAGCTGCTTTGTCAGCTACTCAAGTGGCTGATAATGGACTGCGGGGTTAAATACTTAATCTTGTTCAGGACATGTTTTCCCAGGTGGGTATTCATTGTTTACAAGACGTTTGTGGATGCTCTTGTTCATATTAGCTTTGTGTTTCTCCTACTTGAATAAATTGGATTTTTTTTTCTAGAGAACCGGGGAAAGATTCCTGTGGAGGGAGTGGAGGGTAGTGGTTTCTAGCTACCAAGGTTCTGTTGTTGCTGGTGCACAGCTATAAAAATCTTTATAATGTGATGCCTCCTTCCTTTGATTTCCCCACCAAGCCTGCTTCTCTCCTCCTTGGTTTCTTCAGGGATGGCCTTACATGTGGCCTGATGTGGGAAACACAAATTGCACAGTGCTTTGAAAAATGCTTTTAGAAATTTTCTGACCATTGTCTTCCCGCATCTGTACCACTACCCGTCTCTTCAGAGTGTCTCTTTCTTAGATTAAAGCCCAGGCTTTTAGGGAGGCAGAGGTTTCTTCGTTCCATTCTGTTCAGGTCCTTCCGTGCCTCTTGTTTACTTACAACTTCAGACCTCAGTTTCATGCCTGACTCTGACTCAGGAGTTTATAGATTTCTCTGCTGGCCTGGCTGGAAATGTACTTTACCAGCGTTGCCTTTCATTTTTGTTGTATTGCTTTTGTTGCACAATGGATTCCAAGAAACATGGGGAAACTTCATTTCTCTGAAAGCCAATCCTGTTAACATTTAGAAATAATTTTACCCTGGTGCTTTGTTCTGAAGATGATTTTGCCCATGGAAATTTGATATATTCATTTATTTATCAGCCAAGTTTATCTTACAAAGTAAAAGATAAAGCCTAGCAAAGTTAGGTTGGCCCACCTCTTAGTGAGCTGTTCTTCTCCCTATCTTCCCAGAGACCTTCCACTGAACACATGAGACATTTCATTGTGAAAATCCAGATGTATTAGCATCTTCAGGAGTTTGGTTGTTGTTGTTTTCGCTGATGCTGTGCCAGCTGCCACTGCCACCACTTCTTTTACTCGTCTTTATGATTATTACCCATGCTGCAGAGCTGAGGAGATGGCTCTGTGGGTAAAGGTGCCTGATATCTTTGCAGAAATTGCAGTTCCCAGCACCTACTTTGGGCAGCTTGCATCTATCTGTATCTCCAGCTCAAGGGGAATCTGATGGCTTCTTCTGGCCTCAGATTGCATGTGTGTGTGTGTGTGTGTGTGTGTGTGTGCGCGCGCGCGCAAATGCACACACATGCATATTCACATGTATGTGCATACACACTAAACAAAATAAAATCTTTTTTAATTACCCAGATTGGTTTTACAGTCCTGGCAAAAGCCCTTTATTATAATTTGAGCACAGTTCCTTCAAGCTTAATGTATTTAGGTTAAAAGGAAAAATGTCTTCATTGTGAAAGTTACTACTAATCCAGTAAGTCTTCAAGTATTTTAAATCACCATGCTGCATGGCTGCTAACTTTCTAAGGAAAACGTATGTGTTCAACTAATAGCATTTTTGTGCTGCGATAGATAACTGGAACAGAGAAAGAGATAAAAAGGCCAGATTTATAAACCAGAATACTAGTAATGATGTCCCACATAGACTCATAGGCATTAAATTATTTTTTCTAGTAGCAATTATGCTTATTACCTACACTCCACATCCTACCAATTTAAAAGCTGTGGCCTTCATTCAAATAATACTAAATTCTTACTCTTGGTAGGCCCTGGGTAAATGCACAGGTTACAGTGATAGCCAGAAACAAACATGACTCCTGCCTCATGCTCCCTTTTGTGCAATGATGAAATAAACATTAATTAACCACACAAGTGAATGCAAACTGTAATGGCTGTTGTTTACCGATTCTGAGGACTCATCTCTGGTTCCCCAGTAATATGCTGTCTGAAATTGGTGCAAGCCTTCCTCCACGGATAGAAATAAGGACCTTCACAGACTCTAGGGTAGAGGCAGCTGCCATGCCTAGCACTTTAATCAAGACCTGGCCCACCAAACAGACTGTGGTCCCCTCTTGCCTACCTTCCTGAAGGCGTATCTTCCACATACCCTTCCCTAGTGAGATGGATGGCCAACAGGAAGTCAGCTCTACTGAGTGAGAAAGATTAATTCCAAGCAAGTCTTCTTGAACATTTCAAGAGTTTAGTGATCTGTGTGTCCGTTAATCTTTTTGCTACTGATTAAATATCTCTCCATAGCTATTACCTGGGTTAATGCTGCTGTAGCGAGGCTCAGCGAGGCTCAGCCTGAGATGAGGAGAAAGTGGAAAGCTGGTATAAATAGGACAACAAGTGTGGGGGATTCCGTCGGAGCAGAACAACCAAAGGGTGAGGTCCAGCGTAGCTAGATTGCTAAGATGGTAGATGAGTCTGGAAAGATAAGACTTCTTCAAGACCCCCAAAAGTCAAACTTGGTCCTATATATCTTTTTTTTAAATGGGGGAAAGAGTATGGTTGATATATATGTTGCACCCTGAAAACATGCTTCTATGTGGCATGGGAAGAAAAGAGTGTGGGAAGGAAGAACGAGAGAATAAACAACACACCAGTCCAAAGGATAGAGGACAGCCAAAGCCAGGTGTGTAACTGGAGCTTTCTCTTCCCACCTGGTCCCGCAGCCACCTTTAAAATAACCGCTGTGAAGCTTAATATTAATTACAAATATTGTACTTATTTGGTTATTAGCTCAGGATTATTGTTATCTAGCTCTTACAACTTAACCCATTTCTATTATTCTACATTTTACCGCGAGGCCTGTGGCTTATTATCTCCCGTCTTGCTTCCCCAGCGACTGCTGGCATCTCCTTGGGCTCTGCCTTCTTTCTCCATCTATCTCTGCTTGGGTTTCCCACCTAGCTATATTCTGCCCTGCCATGCCTGGGCCAAACCAGCTTTATTTATCAACCAATAAATGCAACACATATTTGCAGCATACAGAAAGACATCCCACGTCACAGATGTGCTGGCAGGAGCCTGGCTCATGGCATTTCAGAGGCAAAGTAGGAGAGTAGAGAGTTTAGGGCCTGAGCTGCTTGTTGATGGCTTAGGTTACAGAATGAGAGTCTGTTCTCAAAAAAATGTAAACAGAAACAAAAGAAGAACATGGTCACCAGGACTAAGATGATGGAAGTAATAGTGAGGAGCATGGATCATTCCAGACATTCCAAATCCATGCTTAGGGATGTGGAGGATCAGGGAAGTATGCATAGGGTACTCGTATTCCCAACATACTTAAAAGATGGCGGCTCCATTCCCTGAAGCACAAAACTATGGCATCCCCCAGTGTTTGCTCTGTGGCTGGAGTTGGCGGCAGAAAGCGTCTGATTCTGAAGCACCTATGTGAGGTTATCATGTACCTATGTTTGTGGTCATTGTGAAAAGGAAGGATACACTTAAGATTTATCTAAGCGAAGAAATGTTCCTCAAGTTCAGATTTCTCTTTACTTTGCCCCATCATCTATTCTTTTTGTTGCAAAGATTGTGCCCTTTGGCAGAAAAAAAAATCAGAAAGATAAAAGTTTGACAGCTTGCTATTTGTCTTCCCTCATTCCTCCCCACTGCTCCTCCCCCTCTTCCTCCTTCTCCTCCTTCTTCATATGTTCACATTAAACCCTCTGGACCAAGCCTTTGCCCTCTCCTAACTTATTTCAAGCTGTATGTTTTAAAGGACCTCCTTAACATATTTAAAGGCCTCATTTCCTTCTGGGTCTTAGTCTTAAAGATCTTCTAGATCAGTGGTTCTCAACCTGTGGGTTGCAACCCCTTTGAGGGCCAAATGACTCTTTCACAGGGGCTGCCTAAGACCATCTGCATATCGAATATTTACATTATATGACAGTAGCAAAATCACAGTCATGAAGCAACAGCAAAATGTTTTTGTGGTTGGGGTCACCACAACATGAGGCATTGTATCAAAGGGTGGCAGCATCAGGAAGGCTGAGAACCATTGTTCTAGATGCTCACACTTCTTTGATTCTGACTCCACTGGCTCTGTTTAAGACACATTTCCTTAGTCTGAGCAGTCTGGTACCCTCAGACTTGTTTCCACAGAATTTCTTCTTTTGTCCTCAGCTAGACCCTGATGTCATCATGATTAAATTTTGTGGCTTTGCTTTCCTTCTCGAACCGTCTGTACTTTCATGTTATCTTATCGGAACCCAGTCAGGGCTGGTGGTAGAGCACTCAAGACCCCAAATTCAGTCCATACTACTGAGAGGAAAAAGAGGAAAGATGGAAGAGAATGAGTCTCTACCATCTTATTCTTGTTTTGTCTTTATTCTCCTTCCATTTTCTCTTTACTCTTCGTTCTCTTCTTCTAACATAATACCTTTAAGACTGACCTGAGCAACTTAATAAGATCCTACCTCAAAGATGAAAATGATTTTTAAATGGCTAGCGATATAACTCAGTGGTAGAGTACTTGTTTAGCCTGTACATGTGTTCAGTCCCTAGTACTTCAGAGAGAGATAGGAAGAGGGAGGGAGAGAGGGAGATAGAGAGAGAAGGAGAGAGGGAGAGAAGAAGAAGAAGAAGAAGAAGAAGGAGGAGGAAGAGGAGGAGGAGGAGGAGAAGAAGAAGAAGAAGAAGAAGAAGAAGAAGGGAGGGGAGGGGAGAAGAAGGGAGGAGAGGGGAGGAGAGGGGGAGAGAATTAACTATAAGATAGACACAGTGGCACATGCCTATAATCTTAGAATTAATGAGGCCCAGGGAAGAAAAACACAAGTTCTAAACAAGCCTAGGATATAGTGAGACTATACCTCAAAAGAAAGAGGAGGAGGGAGGGATGAAACACCACATGGATATGTGTTCAACTCTGTCTGCATCTCTCTAGTTCTCGAGGCTCCTTGCTGGAGTCACTTTTTCTTTCTTCACTTCTTCCTTTCTGCCTCATGCAGGATTAACTGCATACGGATAATTCATATGACAATAAGCACTAGATGACAGTGATTCCATTTTCTTCCTTACAGAGTTCGCATTCACTGAACGTGAAGTTCAGCTATTTAAGATGTGTAATAGTTTAGTACAGTCCCTAAGTTGTGCAGTCTTTACTACATGCCTAAGGAAAAAGCATTTTCATCCTGGTATAGGACTCACTTCCCACCAAGCCCTACCTCAAGTCTAACACAGCCGTGAATAATCTATGTGCTAACACTGTGGTGTCCACTATTCTGGACATTTCATTATAAATGGAACCATAAACGTAGAACATATCTTTTGTATTTGAATTCTTTTTTCTTTCTTTCTTTCTTTCTTTCTTTTTCTTTTGTTTTTGTTTTTTGTTTTTGTTTTTTGTTTTTGTTTTTCAAGACAGGGTTTCTCTGCTGCTTTGGTGCTCTTGTAGACCAGGCTGGCCTCAAACTCACAGAGATCTGCCTGCCTCTGCCTCCCGAGTGCTAGGATTAAAGGCGTGTGCCACCACAGCCCGGCTATATTAGGATTCTTACAAATGGTATGCACAACAAATTTACAACACATATCACTACTTCATTTCTTATGGATATACTGCATATGTGTTAGCCATTCACTAGTTGGAGACTAGGGCTGTTTTTACTTTTGGCTGTTGTGAACAAAGAACTATGAAAGCCTTTGTATACAAATTCCTGTATGGACATTTACTTCCATTTCTCCTGGAATATATTCAAGGATGTAACAACGGTATCACATACTAAATTTGCTAAATGTTAAAAGATAAGTCGATCGCTCTCATTAAGGGAGCAGTACTCATTAATTGAGAGGCGAACTCTCAGACTTGGCATCATATGGTGCCAAGAACAAGAAGGTGAAAGACTCTCAGCTCTGAGGCTCCAGGCAGGGATGAACATTTCAGAGGGACATGATCACCTCTCGACAACCACATAATCAAATTACAAAAAAAGTTCTTCAAATCTCATGCTTTGAGTTAGTGATTTCATCTTGAGCACATACAGAGGTGTTCTGTGGTCCATGCAGCCCACAGGGTATAGGTTGGCATGCCTGCTTACTTTGCTCAGTAATGTTATCCTGACCCACTGACAACCCAGAATTCTCTTCCTGCTACCATTGGAAGTTTTGATTGAGAAAGCTTAACTTCACTCGATGTTTGTTCTAGATAAAATTCATGAATAAGATAATATTACTTCCACTTTTTTCTAAATAGGAGTGGGGGGAGATTAATACGCAGAGAATGTAGCTGTTGATATTTGGCGCCTGGATCTCCAGGTTCTCTGTGTGTTTGTCGCGTGGATGTTCTGTCCACTTGGTGTGTGTACACAACACCATCAAAGCTGGGAACTGCATCTAGCCAGGTGTGCTGTGCTTTGCAAATTGCAGGACTCCGTAGCTCATGTGGCCTTCTCTCTGACAGAAGGTAATTACCCCCATATATGCTGTAAGGTGAATCAACACCCCAAGAATTCACCAAAATAATGAAAGAGAGCAGTGTCATTTTGCTAGGACAGTGACCCACAAAGGAAGCGCCTATCCACTGCTCTCAACACCTGGACTGGGTTGTCCCCTAAGACACAGTCATCCACGGGTGGATTTGGTTTCAGCTTCATGTGAATGAATCTGGAAAGTTGCGAGTGGGGAGTTGTGAGCAGATCATCGCGGCACACTCTCCCTCCACCCCCAAGCCCTGTGTTTACTGCCTGACTCGCACACTTTGCCTCAGCAAATCATAGGCAGAAGCTGGAGGCTCTCAGCTGCGTGCATACACCAAACCAAAGCTGACATGAATAATGAACTTAATTTTCCATAAGGACATTCTGTTTGGTGTCTCAGCTAATAAGGTAAGCTAATAGAAATGCTGGGCTGGGGGTGGGGAGGAAACAATTTCTTCATGCTTTATTTCTGTGTTAATCTATAGTTTTTCTTTTAGCATAATGGAGCTAATATCACATTTAATGCTGACTGTGAATTTGGGATGAAAATTTTGTAACGAGTTTCCCCACTGTGCCGTCTTGAGATGACAGCTTATGATACCAAAGAGTCCGGGGAGAGAGACACAGCTTTTAATAAGAATGATGTCGTATTTTTTTTTATCATCTGTGACACAGAATTAGTCTAGTTAAGCAGGAAAATACTTAGATTCAGCCATGATTGACTGAAGTATTTAAGCATTGACTGTTGATGTTTACCATGGTATAATATAAATTGACAGTGAAATTTGTTCTCAGGAAAGCAGAGATATATCTACATCACGTTGTTTTCTGAGCCATTTCATTTTAAGTATGTGTTAGTCTAGAAAAGGTAGTAATTTTCAGTTGCTAAAATTACTCCACAGTGTTGGTTTAGGTGGATTTTATTTTGTGAGAGTGTATTTTTAAAATGCCAGTGTAGTTGTAATGTGAATTTTTCTGTAACTTTCTCCATTGTCCCTAGCTGTAATGTTTTCAGTACACATGGAAAACATAGTTGTTCCCAAGTTCATGGAAGTCGAAGCCATCATATCTGAGACTTTTCTCACTACCCTGACTATAATCTATAATATCTCATAAACAAGAAGTGAAGAAGTAGTCCCTGGGTTGGTTTCCCTTGGCAATTCTGCCCTGTGTGTGTGTGTGTGTGTGTGTGTGTGTGTGTGTGTGTGTGTGTGTGTGTGTGTAACACAGGAGTCTGGTTCTGTTTGAATCCTTCCATGAATCCCTGAGACGAGCAAGGGTTTATGAAGATAGAGAAGAAATTGTGATCTGGTCTATGAGGATGGCAAGGAAGGCAAACATAAGCAGCGTTTGTTTGTAGGCATTCTGGGATCGCACTGCTGTGTCATCTGAAAAACAGATGCGAGTCTCCCAAAGTAGGTGACCTCAAAAGGCATTAGAAGGTCTACTCATAAACGGCCGAGCACATGGGGATTTTGGAGAAATAGAAAGGAACTATCCTCTTGTTCCTCTTGTCTCGTCTTTCCGCTCTGGTTTTCTGCATGGGAAGTGATCTGGGGGCTCCCAGGTTTGCTTACTGAAGCTCTAAACATCACAGTGACTTTCCATATACCAATCTCTCCCACTTCCTCACCACGGACTCTGGACTCCATTGTCTCTGGGAGTATAAACAAGGTTCGAAAAGTATGGACACAAACATTTATCCACCAATAGTAGCTTAATACTACCTAAATTATATCCCAAGTCCCACCTCCAAATTTGAGACACTCCTCTTGAGATACTAGTTTAGTAAGTAAGAGCGTGGAATTTTAGTCTCTCACAGTTTATTTTTTAGAGCAACACAGCACATGTTACCTACTCATATTGCACGGTTTTAAAATATGTTCAATTTCACACTATTCAGTGTGTAGCGCTTTCTCCAAGTACACGTTTGGGATTTGGAAAGCCTTTCTTTTATCTTCCCCTTTTCCTCCACATTCTTGCTCACACCTCATCTCTCTAAAGTTCCCTTGGCTATCCCAGGCATTGTTTCCCCTTCTTTTTCCTAATATTCCCCCTTACTCTTCCCTAAACTGGCTCTAATTCAGAGCCGTAGATTGCCCCATGTCCATCTGAAAGCTGTGGGAAGTAGAGAACAGCCCTGTGTGATCACTAAATTGTGTCATTCAATTCCTGCCACTGGTGAAATAAGACTCACACACCGCATGACTTTCTTTCCACTGTAGTTTCCTGAAACCAACTCAGTGGTCAAAATGAGCAAGATTGGTCAGCACTGCTCACCACTCATATGATCTTTTTCACCATAGTGACTATAGTATGTAAGGAATAAAAATTTCTGCCTTTTGAGGTGGTTTTTTTGGCCATGCCACATGCAAGCCATGTGTTATTTACACAGTTGGCTGTTAATTCTTTCAGTGTTATAATAAAGAAAATGATAAAAAGCAGTATCCCCACATTGCTCTCTCTCGCACAAAGACCAGGAACAGCCACCAGCTGCAGACAGTGGTGATCAGGTGGCACTTGGTACAGATGGTCCACCGTCATAAAAAGTTCTTGGCACTGTGGCCAAGCAGCCTGACAGAAGGCAGCAAGCAGATTTGTTCCAAATACACGTGAAGCTCATTCTTGAGCACAATGAGGATCAGCCACAGGGAGAACAAAGATGAGAGAGACTAAAATATGTCTAGACTTGGTTATTATTGTCAATGTGGCCCCATTTATTTTCACAGACTATAGAACCCAGGGATACCAGGATACAAAACTAAAGCATATCAGATCCACAGCCGTGGCCGATGTCCTCCATGCCATCTTCTCTTACCTCTGCAGCCTACTTCTCTCTGTTCTTACTGCTTCTTAATGTGGAAAATAATGGGTTTCGGTATGAGATTTCTTCATACACAGATATCATTTTATATCATTCTTGTTCATGCCCCAGTCTCTCTCGATCTTCGCCACCTCCGTCTTGCTGGTTCCTTTCCTCTCCATGCCTTTCTTCTTCAGTCCAGTTTATGAGACATCTCTGGTACCCCCTCCCCTTTCCCTTACTCTCATGCCCTCTCTTCCTGGCACTAAGAGATGAATGAATGAGGAGGAAAACCACCAAACTCTGGACAGCATACTTGTCTGTTTCTCTCCATGCTTCTGCCAATATCCGAGTATTCAATCTCTGCTATGCCTGGATTTATTGGGGGGGGTAGATCTTCCTGTTCTTCCTCAATCCACTTCACTCTGGAACACAGAACCAAATGATCTTTCTAAAATACATACAGAATCATTCTGCTGAAAACTCATTCAGTGAGTCAAACATGGCGGCAAAGTGAGAGGCCATGACAGGATGAGTTCAAGGCAACCCTAGTGACACAGCAGGCTTGAGCAGTATAGTGAGCTCTCGCATGTGCACACATGCACACTCACTCTGTGTGACATACAGAGAGAGACTGAGGTAGGGGAAAGAGTGGGGAGGTCATTGAGTGGTTCCTCTTTACTCCCACTATAGAACTGAGGTTCCTTAATGTTGCGGATGACATGACTGGGGACTGTTTTCCTGCTCCTGCATCTCCTTCCTCTCCCACATCCACTCATTACTTCCGCCATCCTGGCCTGTTTCCCTCGCTTACAGGCATCATGTACTCTCACCCGAGACCTTCGCACAAGCTGCTTCCCCGTTGATTCTTTTTTCCATCCTCCTCATTCCCTGTTTCGTACTGACCCCTTTCTCAACCTTCTGGTCTCATATGAGATGTCATTGCCTATGGAAAGTCCTCCCTGATGGCCCGGATTGGAACCAAATGCTGTATTAGTTGCTTTTCTTATTGCTGTAGCAAAGTTGCTGACAGAAAACCAGTCAAGGGAAAGTTTGTCTTGGGTTTTTGGTGGCAGGATGCGTGGCATGACAGCAGGCGTGTGAGTCTGCTGGCCACACTGCATCTGCAGTCAGGAAGCAGAGCAATGGACGCCAGCACCCAGCTCTCTTCTCCTTTGTATTCAGTCTGAAGGATGGTGTCACTCACATTTAGGGTGGGTTTTCCTCCTCTGTTAGACCTTACTAGGAACATCCTCATAAACATATTTGGTGACTCCAATTCCAGTCCTGTGGACAATGAAGTTGATCCATCATAGGTCCCCTCTTCCATCACAGGTCCCCTCTTCCATCATGCCCTCAAAGCATCCATCACTTCTCTGCTATGAACTTCCTGTTGTATGTGGAATTGCTCATCCCATGGCTAGCTCTTCCTCTAGCCTAGTAGTTCCATAAAAACTGGTGCCTAGTCTCATTCATGGCTGTGGCCCATGATCCAGCACACTGCCTCACACACAGTAAAATCTGTCTGAATACATACCATCTAGTTGCAGTGCTAAACAAGATAACCTGTGGTCTTCTGGGGCTGCAGAAACTGGATGTTATTCATCCCTGGAAAGATAACGCCAGGATGGTTCTTCTGCATTCTGTAAATGAGGTGCTTGCCATTTTTTGACATTGTTATTAAAGAACTGGCCCTTCAGTGTGTTTGACTCCAAGAACCAACTCTTGCTATCCATGTTGTGATCCTCTGCCTTCTTAGGATGAGAGAAAGGGTCCTATTCTTGATGTGTTGTGCTCATAGAAAAAGCCTGAGATTTTTGGTAGCTACCAGTGTTCCTTTGCTTCCTGACATCCAGCAGTCCCTCCTGCCCTGGGAGTATTTCTCCCTTATTGTTGGCTGAGAAGTACTTTCTTTGTGCTATGGCTTTCTTTGTTCTTGTGTTTTATCCTTCGGCTCCTCCATCCACAGGGTCTACAGGAACCTTCCTTGCTTCCTGTACAGACAAAGTGGCTGAGCTCTACGTCTCTGCTTCATTTCCATTGTTCTTTTGTGCAGGGATCATTTTCCAGGTCTTGCCCTGTGGTTACTCTTTCCATAGCACTTTTTGCCCAAACTCGGTCAGTCCCCAGTGTTTTTCAACCTCAGCCTAATGTTAGCCAACCCAGGGAGCTTCTGCTACTCTTTATTGGAGAAGCAAAGGGTTACTTGCTGCCACCCAGCCACCTAATTGGCAGCGTTCTCTATGGAAGAAACACCTGGGGGTGCAGCTAGGAACGTGAAAGGTACAATGTCTAAGAAGTTTCCACTTTTTACTGGCCATGGTAATCTTCAGATTCCCTGCTGTGCAAATCGATACACACTGAACATATCAGACACGTGCAGAATGTGAATAAAAGCGTTTGGGGCACAGCTATCTTGAAATCCTCTATGTTCTCCAGTTTCCTCATCCATGCAATGGAGAGGACAATGATGTCTACATCATGAATGGTGGTGAGTGCAGCGTATTCAGCTCAGTAAGTGCAGGAGCAAAAACCCATGCGGCCATGTCATGGTCTTAGGAGTGCATTGGTTATCTTTGTGGTAAATAGGACTTTGCAAATGTGATTACATTAAGTATCATCATGGGGAGATTATTCTAAACTATCTGGGTGGTGTTCCCTAAATACATATACTCATAAGTGACATGATAGAGAGACTTTTGACCACAGAAGTCCATTTGACTCAAGAAACAGATATTTAAAGATGCCACACTCCCGGTTTTGAAGATAGAGAGGCCATGAGCCAAGGAATGCCACTTTAGACAGTTAAAAAGGCAAGGGAGGACACTCGCCCTGCTGGGATGGGCCTTTCAGTTCATCAATCTGTCTGGACTTCTGACCTACAGAACTGTGAGCAAATAAATGAGTTGTGTGCCAGTGGATGGGCTTATGGTGACATGGATGCGGCAGCAGAGAGAACTGATAGCGCTGGTGGCATTTTGAGAAATGAAAGATGACTCTTCAAATGATCTGATAGAGGGAACTAGGATGTTAATGTGAGGTAGATGATAGTACAGGGGTGGTGGACTGAGCTGCAGAGGTCCTCGAGACAGCCAGTGCATGGGAGAATATGGGAAGGGATGGACCACTGCACCTCAGCTGAAACAGCCAGTGCATGGGAGGATATGGGAAGGGATGGACCACTGTACCTCAGCTGAGGACCTTCACTGGGGCAGACCGTTTGTGGAGATCCCGTATGTTAGCATGCATAAGTTCTTGCTGGAGGAGAGCAACCGTGAGTAGCAGATGAGGGGAGGATCACAGCGTCGTGTGGCTGAGGAAATGGTGAAATGTCCTGTTCCATTCAGGAAAAGAAAAAGCGTTGTTTGGAGAAATTTCTCTAAGCAACAACCAGGAATCTTAGAAAACAGGACCTATCACCGGGCGGGGGTGGTGCACAGCTTTAACCCCAGCACTCAGGAGGCAGAGGCAGGCAGATCTCCATGAGTTCAAAGCCAGCCTGGTCTACAGAGTGAGTTCCAGGACAGCCAGGGCTGTACAAAGAAACCCTGTCTTGAAAAAAGAAAGGAAAGAAAAGAGGATCTGTGTCCCAGAAACACACAAACAACAACAAACAAGAACAACAGCCATTTTCTAGTGTTCACAATGCCTCATTAAGGATGCACGGACAGTTCAAGGAGTGAAAGCCTTAAAAATACCTTCTAGGTCTTTCAGCCAAGTCAAGACTATTGTTAGAAGTGAACTTTGTTTCCTGTGAGTTCTCTGTATATCATAATCGGTTTGCATATTATGCTGTTAAAACACACATGGTCTTGTTTCCACATATAACCTTTTCTCCTTCTACCTAACTAGCAATGCCTTTCCCATATTCCAAGTCTCAAGTCAAGGACGACCTTGAACTAGTTTCTATGCCAATACTGTAAATAAGTATGTTTTGATTTTTACCAATTTACAGTACATTTGCGGACTATGGTTCCTTCCTTCTACAGTAATTCCACCTATTCTTTCAATGGGTATAAAGACTCCTGGGAATAAATATCAGACCGTAACAGTGCCTTCTGCTCCCGGCCTCCTTGGCATACAGGAGGACTGTATACATGTGGATGAGTGTATGGATGAACTGATTCACTACTTGTATCCTATAGTCACAATTCTCACAGGATGAAGAAAATAACAATGTTCATGGCACCCCCATCGGTGTCTAAAGAAAGGAAGCCCTCTGTCATCCTAGCCCACTGAGAACAGGAACAGAAGTTTTACAATATTTTTTAGAAAACATAAATTTTTTATATTCGATTCAAAATTTATAAGTAGATGCTTCATTACAAACATAAACAAAATGGAGATGTTTAATAAGAATAAGAACACTGTTTAGTGTTTGCCCTCATCTGGTCTGTGGCTTTCATCATCCAGAGTTTTGTCCTAAAAACCCTCAAAGTGAAAATGAAAAAATCAATTATTCCTAGTGTCTTTATAACTCAAAACTTTTCAAAGCTTTGTTTATGAAAATGAGGGTACATTTGTATAAATTATAGGAGCAGCTGTATCCATCACTTGCCAAGATTAATGTACTCTTACCTGAGTTATGAACAAGTAGGACTAGACGAAGTACTGAGAGGGAGGAAGCAGCTAAGAATCATCGCATCTTCAAGTGAAAATGAGTTTTAAACATGTAAGTCAATTAAAAGTATGTTTATAGGAAATAAACAGTCTGGATTATTGAAGAGGAAGATCTAACAATACAGTGTAGCTTTAAACATAAGAGGAGAAGATGAAAGAGAATAATGTTTGGTTGGATTGCAAATCCTGTTGTATCTATCATGGCACCCCAAATTGGAAGGAAGATGGAAACACATCTTGGAAACCTGATCCACACACATGACTCCATGGCATGAAATCCCTGCATCATTTTCTTACCTACCTTTTTCACGTCTCACAGCTGGATCTAATGAGAGACTGGCTGCCTCTTGCCTTTGTGTTAAAAATGGTTTTGTTTCTTCCCCTCACTCTGAGTCCTATCACCCCGGGGACCCAAGGACCTGCTAGGCTGTTCTTCATTAGTATTTATCACTTTTACAAAATGCCACAGGGTGCTCAGGAGTAGACTGTGCTATTGAAAAGAAAACACAAACCCTTCTTCTAAGTGGGGACACCCAGCCCATTAAAAGCACTGCGGAATCTGAGGAAAGGAAACCAGCAGGCCTGGTGAGACAGTGGCTCAGGCAGGAGGCACTTAAGCTGCCCCGTGAAGTAAATTCTAGAGGGACATGGAAAATGGACTTTAGAGGACTCTCTTCCCTTAACCTGGCCACTCACTGGGATGGCCTTAGGTCACCAGGTCCCCCTGGGAAGGAGCAGGTGACAAATCTGATTTGAACAGCTAAGTATTCAAGTCATAGACCCAGAGGACGAATGGATTGCTTCCTCCTCAGTGGGAACATCCATCCACCTGTAGTGTGAGTGACCGCTCCTGGGGTAAAGCACACACTTGATGAAGGAAAACGGACCTCACCCTGTTGCCTTTGATGAGCACTCAGAAAACACTGATAAAACTGGTGATAAAAATGTTGCCCAGCGAAGACCACATCAGGTTCCTCACACAGACCTGATTTCCTCCTTCATTTCACCCAGTAAATGCAATTTCCTCACAAAATATATCTTTTTAATAAATAAAATTAGTAAGATGCTAAGAGAGGTGTGTTACGGTGGCTGGGAAAGAACTGCTTTGGGTTTCACTTCCTCCGGGCCCCGTCCTTTGCCATCGGCAGTGCTGCCAGATTGGAACCACAATTTCAGTACTTCAGATTCCTGTAGAGCTCCAGCTTGGTATTTCTGATGACAGCATACCTTGAGTTCAGCCTATTTTAATTCTTGCCCCAGTCGTCTATGGAAGTGTGTGACCATAGGCTTAAGGTCAATGTTAATCACACCAATTACATTTGAGAGATTGATACAAATGTTATTACCCAGGTTCGTAAAATATTCTCAACGTCACCTGCGTATTCAGTTACATACTGACATTGCCCACCAAATAGCAGACACTTGCAGACATATAGCAACTACTTACTAGTTGATAAATTGGTGAGTAGAAAGTCTGGAACGAGGAGGATGACAAAAGAAAGAAAATTTCCATATACTGCTAGTGGGTTCCATTACATTAATTATAATCACCAAGCAGTAATAGTCGGTTGGTGTCCTGTACAGCCAGCAGATGCTACTGACTCTTGAGCTGTCCTTCATAGCTGAGAGGAAGAACAGGTCCATGAAGCCTTCATTTCATAACCATTTCCACTCTTACATAATAGAAACGATAAGTGTGGCTTGAGCGCTCTGCTCCTTCCCCGATGGGTATGTTTTAAAGCACCCACAAATGTCATGCTATCTATTTTTAAGTAGGCTGCTGCTGGATAAACAGCTGAATCGTCTGAACCCAATAGGGAAACTCAAAGTTTAAATAAGCTATTTTATCTCATTGAAAATAAGTGGTACAGACTGCCTTGGAGCATATGGGTTCTTGCGTTCAGTCACATGTAGATGCTCTCCACTTTGGACATAAAATTCTAGCAGAAGGAATTGGAAAGCAAAGTATATTCTATAATGCTGATTCTCTGAGGAGGATAATTCCACATTCCCCACCTCAGGATCCTTAGGCCCCTGGGAGACTCAATCTTTCCTTAGGTCTTTGAACCTAATGGCGTTTTACCTTGGGGTCGAGACAATGTAAAGACAACATGGATGCAAAATCCAGATAGACAGGAATTGTAGGTTGAGAGTTTTTCCACATAATTCATATATTTAATGAAAGTTTCACGTGTTAATTGTGGAGGAAAAACTCAAATAGTAAAGAATCATATATACAGAACCATATAGTTAAAAGTTAAAAACGTTACACCTGTGCGTATTCCTTCATCTCTACAGTAGCATTTCCTCCAGCTATGCTCTGTGTGTGTGCTTGAGTTCATTCGTATATGTATGTATATATGTGTATCTATGTATATACATGTGCCTGTGCACAGATATATAAATTTAGCCTTCTGTGCCCATTTTTATTGTAGTATGTCCTTTCAGGACTGACTGCTTTGTATTGACTAATCTGGGGACTCATACCTGGGAGAGGCTGATTCTCTCAGTAGTCCTTAGCTGCCTATAATTCTTCATCTAAGGCTGGGCCCCATGAGATTCTCTCCCTTCAGGAAAAATGTGTGATCATGTGTTGTGCCCTGGGTGTATTGATTCTGCCCTCCTTTAGTATGAGATGGTAGGGAGTTTCTCCTTGAGGCCAGTGATTTGGTTTTGGCTGATTTTGTGTTTCCATTACCTGAATGTATGCTGAGTACACAGCAAATGAGCAGTAACCATTTGTTAAGTAAATGAACTCTCCATACAATGAGAAGTTCATAACTTTAACAAGAATGAGCTGGACTGAAACATGTTTTCATGCAATCATGGTAAGTTTATGCTATTGAGTGAGAAAGGCTGAGAGCTGGGCATATTCAACATACAATTCCACTCTATTAAAATAGAAGACAGTGCATGTCTGAGTACACAGCCATTTATATTTAAGCATTTCCATGTTTATCTATGTAATATGTACATATCTATGCTAATGTTTGAATACATATGACTAATGAGAAAAAGGCTATGAACTTGAGAGTGGACAGACCTGGGAGGGGTTAGAGAAAGGGCTGGACACATGGAGAAAGGGAAGGAAGAAAATCACATAACAATACTTCGATTAACAATATAAATTTTTTAATATTCTTAAATTAGAAAACAAAAGAAGTGCTGTGACAGATTGTCTTAAAACAAATCTTTTTGTCTCTGAATCAGCTAGACAAATTGCAGAAATTGTTTTTTTTATATTCTTTTATTTTTTCATTCAAAAAATTTACACTTCCTCCCCTTCTCCCAGTCTCCTCCGGCTCCCCCCCACCCCTCCTTCCTCCCCCTGCTTCCTTAAGAGAGGGCATGGTACCCTGCCCTGTGGGAAGTCCAAGGCCCTCCCCCTTCCATCCCGGCCTAGGAAGGTGTGCATCCAAATAGACTAGGTTCCCAAAAAGATAATACATGCAGAAGAGATAGGTCCTAGTGCCATTATTGATGGCTTCTCAGTCTGCCCCCATTGGAGCCACATTCAGAGAGTCCGGTTTGATCATATGCTCGTTCAGTCCCAGTCCAGCTGGATTTGGTGAGCTCCCATTAGATCAGACACACTGTCTCAGTGGGTCGACCAGCCCCTCACGGTCCTAACTTCCTTGCTCATCTTCTCCCACCTTCTGCTCTTCGACTGGACCTTGGGAGCTCAGTCCATTGCTTTGATGTGAATGTTGGTCTGTCTCTATCTCCATCCACTGGGCGAAATTTCTATGGTGATGATCAAGATAATCATCAATGTGACCATGGGACAAGGCTAGTTCAGGCACTCTCTCCTCTGCTGCCCAAGGACGTAGCTGGGGACATCCCCGTGGACACGTTGGATCCCCTCTAGAGCCAAGTATCTTGCCAATCCTAAAATGACTCCCTTAATGTAGATATCTTATTCCCTTCTCCAATATCCACCCTTCCTCCATCTCCACCCTCCCACTCCCCAAGCTCTCCCCAGTCCTTCCCTTCTCCCTTCTCCTTTCCCCTCTCCCCTTCCCCACCCTCCCTACCCCCATCCCTATCCCCACCCCCGTGCTTCCAACTTTTGCCCAGTGATCTTGTTTGCTTCCAATTTCCAGGAGGATCTATATATGTTTTTCTTTGGGTTCACCTTGCTCTTTGGCTTCTCTAGGCTTGTGAGCTATAAGCTTAGTGTCCTTTGTTTATAGCTAGAGTCCACTAATGAGTGAGTACATACCATAATCGTCTTTTTGGGTTTGGATTACCTCACTCAGGATAGTGTTTTCTATTTCTATTCATTTGCATGCAAAATTCAAGATGTCATTGTTTTTTACCACTGAGTAGTATTCTAATGTGTATATATTCCACACTTTCTTTATCCGTTCTTCCATTGAGGGGCACCTAGGTTGTTTCCAGGTTCTGGCTATTACAAATAATGCTGCTATGAACATAGTTGCACAAATGCTTTTGTAGTATGATTGGGCAATTCTTGGGTATATTCCCAAGAGTGGTATTGCTGGATCCTGAGGTAGGTTGATTCCCAATTTCCTGAGAAAGCGCCACACTGATTTCCAAAGTGGTTGCACAAGTTTGCATTCCCACCAGCAATGGATGAGAGTTCCCCTTACTCCACATCCTCTCCAGCATAGGCAATCATTGGTGTTTTTGATTTTAGCCATTCTGACAGGTGTAAGATGGTATCTCAAAGTTGTTTTGATTTGCATTTCCCTGATGGCTAAGGAAGTAGAACATGACCTTAAGTATCTTTTGGCCATTCGAACTTCTTCTGTTGAGAATTCTCTGTTCAGATCATTACCCCATTTTTTAATTGGGGTATTTAGAATTTTAATGTCTAGTTTATTGAGTTCTTTGTATATTTTGGAGATCAGACCTTTGTCTGATGTGGGGTTAGTGAAGATCTTCTCCCATTCAGTAGGATGTCTTTTTGTCTTAATGACTGTGTCTTTTGCTTTACAGAAGCTTCTCAGTTTCAGGAGGTCCCATTTGTTCCTTGTTGCTCTTATTGTCTGTGCCAAATTGTTTTTATAAATGCAGTGTTTCCATCAATGTTTTTTGGCATGTGCGTACGTGTGTGTGTGTGTGTGTGTGTGTGTGTGTGTGTGTGTGTGTGTGTGTTTTATCGTCAACTCCTTTAGAAATGAATTATTTTACATTGCTGCTTGAGTTCAGGCAATAATAAAATATTAGCACTAAGGCATGCTATGCTTTGTGGGCTACATCTTTGTTAAAATTAAGAAATGCATTACAATTATTTCTGGACTAAGTCCTCCTGGATGAGCCTGTGATGATGTCCCCCGAAGAATCAGGTCATGTGTGCCAGTTCCTCGACTCTTACTGATCACGTGTGCTACAATTTTCCCATTTAAATACTTCCTGATATTCAGCTACCTCCCACACAAAATTCATATTTCTCCTTTTGGTTACTGTGTAATAACAAAAGGAAATGTGGTTTCGTAAACACGAGACAAATTTATCCCTTCATTCACAGAAAATGCTGACTCCCAATATAATTGACAAGAAAGTCAAGTGCTGCAAAGGGAAAATCAGTTGTCTCTAACGGAGCCTCGCCGGGTGTGCAAACCACACTGATGGCAGGCCCTGTGCCCAGCGGCAGGTGCCAACATAGAACAAAATCATGGTATTTGTGTAGACTTTTGTCCCATATCTTTTTGTTTGGGCATAGTTTTTTCTTACTGGCCTTTTACTTGTAGTTTATGGTTTCAGATTTTCTTTTTGTGGTGTGTGTACGTGTGTTTCCTTGGTTTTTTTTTTCATTTTTTTAAATACTCTGAAAAAAATCTTATCAAAAATACATTTTTAAAAAGAAACTCAACTGGCACTGGTCAGCATCTGCTGTCCCTCTGGTTGGACGCTGCCCCCTCTGCCTGCCCTCACACCTGGCAACAGCCTCCACGCTGCACTGTTTGAGAGTTCTTAGAGTCACATTGAGAAACTTGTCTAGCTTGTGCAGAAACTAGGAAATCACATGCTTTTTGTTTTTATATTACTTAGGAAATAGCTCCTTCTCAGGAAAAAATGTTTCTTGTGGACATTACAAGAGAAAACATGTGTCTGAGGGGTCAAATTTGGGGCCTCAACCTGCAAAGTACGTGTTCTACCGCGAGCCATACTCCCGGCTTCTCCAGTATGTTTTCCTACTTGTCTATTCTCACCCAGAAAGGATTCTGTTCAGTATTATAGGATGTCACAAGTGGAATTTACCTTAATGCTTGTCTGTTAGCCCATAGACTTTCACTCTACACACACACTTGCTAGCGTGAGCAGGGAGCTAAGCCTACTCTTCTCTGCAGCGAAGCTTGAGCACCGCAGACAGCCAGCACTGCCACCAGGAGGTGACAGGGTCCCTGAAGAGCTCTCACAGGGCCAGTGTGACCCGTTAGGAAAAGACCCCAAAGCCTCTCTCATGTGAAGGGCACCCGCAGTATTGCTCTCTGTAGGTGGTTCAGTTCCATACTGGGAAAACACTGTTCTGTACAGTGTGCTGTGGATTTGTGGGGGGCCAGGAGAAAACTGGATTTTTAAAGAGAGGTAATAGTAGCGTGTGTGTGGCTAGCAAGGGTCCTGTTAGTCTTACATCCAAAGACAATCATTTATAAACATAAATAGGCCCTTCTTCCCTCCTAATTTTTACCATCAAAATGTTGATACAGGCCTGGGGAGGTTGCTCAGCAGTAAAGTACCTGCAGTAACAAGTATGAGAGACAAGAGCTCTGGTTGCCAGCATCCATAGAAAAATCCAAACACCCTGACACATATTTATAATTTTAGCAGAGAGGCTGTAGAAGCAGGAGGTTGGCTGGAGCTTGCTACCCAGCTAGACTTACCCAGTCAGAATAGGTAAAGTCCAGGTTCACTGAGAGACCCTGTCTTAAATAAGAAATGGGCTGGAGAGCAGTAAAGAAGACATCTGACATCAACCTCCAGCCCACACACACACATGCACACACATGAACACATGCATATAGCACATACACACAGTGTTCTAAACTGTTGGCATGCTCGAGGTTTGTGGAATCAAATGTAGGCATATGCCTATTTTTTACTCACCATCATACTTACTTGCCTCTATAACACCATTTCGTTTACAGTAATACCTTGGGAAATATATATACTGGCACAGACTTGGCACAAATTCTGTGATCCTAATATTGGTTTTGGTCAAGAGTCTTCTAAACACATTTTCCCCTTGTATGTATCTATGTTGAGAGGTCAAAGCCATTTCCAAGATTGTTGAAAGAATCGATATGTATTCATTGGTGGTTTTTCCCTTTTGTAGGGTTTAGTGGATAGATAACTCATTGATGTGTGGGTGTGGCCAGGTGGAACATTCACTGGCCCAGCAGGAGATATGAAATCTGACTAAGCCCTACTGCTTATCACTCATGTCAACTTTAATTACATTCTGTGTGTCAGCACCTTCATTTGTAAGTGGTAGGGTTTGCCATGGAGTGGTGTAACTAGAAGTCACATGAAGAAAAACAGCCAAGCTGTAAGACTAAATGACATTCTCACGCTCCTATGAGCAGCATCCTGGAATCTCCACAAAGCAAGCAGTCCCATATTCTGTGTCTCCAGTCCTTCTTGGAAATCACTTATGCAAAACATGTCTAAGGGCCCATGATAAATTAAATGTACTTTGAAATGTGCTGGGTGAGATGACAGTCTTTATTTTTCCTCACTGGGCCTGCTCAGATCTGGTGACAGGGCTCCCTTTTCCTGGCATTCAGTATGCCCTGTTATGAACTGTAGCTTTGGAGACCTGAAGGTCTCCATGGAAACACACATGTGCAACTTCTTGGATGCTTCCAAAGCCTTGCTTCTGAATGCTGGCCATGGATTTCCTAGCTGCCTTCCTGCCTATACATACCCACATGTGAACACACACACACCGGCTCCTCCATGCACTGGACCATAGTCCGCCACGGTCCACTCTACCCACACACTTTGAATGCCAGGTTCCTTCTCCACTACTGAAGGAGGAAAATTCAGGATTGAAAGTTCCTTTATTTCACTTCTAGGTTGAGGGGTAAATCCGTGCTAACACAGTTGAGGTAGGTAAGCATGCCATGAACCCTTTTGTTGCACTTCATGGGCCGCTCACCTTGGAATGGGGTTTCTAGGTAGGAACAGCAGTGTCTGTGAGACCAACAACTTCATCTCTCCTCTTAAGTTGCTTGGAGATTGGTGGGTGAGGCAGCCTTCTAAGCAAATTTTTTTTTAAAATGCAGTAAGCATTTTACAGTGATTCAAGTTGTTAGAGTAAATCTTGGTTTCTGTAGTTAGTCTCTGTAGTGATGTTTTTAAGGTGGGGCGTTATGAATTACTGGTCTCTTAGAAAACAGGTTTTAAAGGAAAGATCACTGTAAATGGAGACTGTGCTTTTGTCTCACGGCCGCCCAGATCCAAATAATCACACAAAAACTATATGAGTTACAACACTGCTTGGCCAGCAGCTCAGGCATATTCCTAGCTAGCTCTTAAAACTTAAATTAACCCATTTCTATTATTTTATATTTTTCCATAAGACTCGTGGTTTGTTACCTCACATCTTGCTTCTTGGGTGGCTCCATGGTGTCTGCCTGACTCCACCTTCTTTCTCCCTGCGTTCATTTTAATTTTCCCACCTAAATATGATCTGCCCTGCCATAGGCCAAAGCAGCTTCTTTATTAGCCAATGGTAATAAAACATATTCATAGCATATAGAGGGGAATCCCACATCAGATTGGCCTCTCAGATTCCTGTTTATATCATCTGACATGATGCTTCCATTAACTTCAAGTCTTCCTGTTCATTTGTCAACAAGAAATTAAAAAAAAAAAAACAACTGTTACTGAATTTGATTGGACAGACAGTCTGCCAGGTGCTGGGTGCAAAGGAGAGTACAGAGGTTTGATGTTGGAAAGAGTTTGTGGACATCCAGAGCAGCTAAGTGCAGCTAAGTAAAGACTTCGTATTTACACGTAGGCTCTTGACCCAAATGATAACTTTTCCACAAAATGGACAGAGCATGTTCAACCAAATATCAGAACCTGAACACTGTAAGCAATTGGTGCCTACGCCTGACTCTAAAGCCTTCCCTTTGCCCCAGAAGCTGCTACCTATGTCCCTACCTGTGGTAGTTATTTCTGAGTGGCCACCTAACTAGGCTAGAGTGCCCAGCTATTGAATCATACCCTATTGTGACTGTGGCTGTGTGGATGGTGAGCCACATTTAATCAATAGAAAACCCTAAAGAGCAAAACTGAAGTTTTCCTGGAAAAACTACTCTAATGTGGCAGCCTCACTCGGCCTGAGCTTCTGGAGGCCCTCTGTGTGGGGTTAAGACTTGCCATTGCCACACTCATGCACACCAGTGTCTTAAAACAAATTTGAAGTTTTCTTCTGTTCGTCTCCCCTTGCCAATCTGCCATCACCTACCGCCAAGCCTCTGGAGAATCCCCCAGATCTACCAATCTCTCTCAGCCCCACCAAGGCTCAGAGTCTTGGATTTATTGTGTATTCGATTATGGATCAGCTCTCTCATAAACTGAGTAGACTTTAGGGACTTCCACCATGTGAAGATCTAACTATCAATCCCTTATTACGTGATTTCCACATAAAAATCATGTGGACCAAGCCCCTTTCACCTTCAAAATGCTCTGCAAGCTTTCGTTTGGTGGACACGCCCTGTCATCATATTTAACAAGCGTGTTCTGTGTGTTATTTAGTAGAATCTAAA
Source organism: Ondatra zibethicus (assembly GCA_004026605.1). Lineage (NCBI taxonomy): Eukaryota > Metazoa > Chordata > Mammalia > Rodentia > Cricetidae > Ondatra > Ondatra zibethicus. The sequence goes on along the minus strand of PVIU01003164.1, from coordinate 48,441 downwards.
TTATTTTATATTTATATTATCCTTATCCTTACAGTCTTATCCCTGTTAAGTCACGATATATTCTCATGTTATATTTGAAAGCCTGAAGTTAGAGGAAGGCCATGTAAGTAAACCAAAAGTCCAGGTTTGCTGATCAGATTTGTGCCCGGTTGGCCTGATTCCAAAATCTGCACTTTGTTGAAGCATATTTCTTCCTGTAAGTGATACACTGTGTGAGGGAGAGTTAGACAGTAGCAAGACACTCCATCTCCTTCCTTGTTCCTTTGTAGGTATTCTGTATGAAGCTTTTCATTTGAGTTCACACTTGTTGAACACTCACTACATGTCAGACTTTCATGGCAAAGCTCCATTGAGTGGCAGGTGCAGGTTAAACCACACATCATTTCTAATCAGATGGTTTGGGGTTGTCAGACATACTGGTACTCGTCATTTTTCTCCAGACCATTTGTTTCAAATTATGGTAATGGATAGAAGCTTGTTCCTCCTGTTTCTAAGGTGACAGACATTTCATCTTGACAAGAAGCACCATGAAAATTACAATATTAAAAGTAAGATTTTTCTGAAATATTGAGATCTCTTAGATTATAGTATGGTTAAGGGGAGCTTAATTGGTTTGAATTTTACATTTTTTAAAACTTTATTGCATTTATTTATGGTGAGAGTGTACCACAGCATGCATGTGTAATCAGAAGGTAACTTCCAGGAGCCAATTCTCTCCTTCCACTGTGTGGGTCTCAGAGACTGAACTCAGGGCCTCAGCCTTGGTAACAAGTGCCTTTATCCTAAGCCATCCCGCTAGCTCTTAAATGTTTTTTCAACACCGCTGGCCAGACCCAAAAAGGTTCATTGCAAGAATATGCTAATACATGCATATTCTATATGCCTTCTCTGGCTTTGCATGTTGTAGTAACCCTACTGGTGGATGTCACCCAGAGGGTGGTCTCCACCAGCTCTTCCCGGAGCTATTCAAAAAGACTCAAATCACATCTAGACAAAGAGCGTTGCAGGAATGGTTTTCCACACAGGGTACAATCAATAAAGTAAGGGCAACAAAAATCCATAGAGCTCCATTCAAAAAACATGACTCTAAGGTCCCAAAACTATTCATTCAGCCAGTACGTGGTAAGCATTGATTTTGCAGAAGGTTCACTGGGAAAAGCAAAGATGAATAGCATTATCTTTCTGATTAATAATAAATATGGCCAAGCCCCTGCCAGATGCTGTGAAAGCCTGTTTTTTAATACTACGGTCATGACGAATTAGCAGTTAGTGAAATCAATTTAGTGGGTTGGGAACAACGTTATTTTTAATTAAGTAGAACACAATAGAAGAGAATAGAGAAGAAGCTAGAGCTTATGGGGAGCCAGAAGGTTAAGATTTTATTTCTTCTTTCATGTGTGTAGGGGCACTGGGTTTCCAAAGTGAGATACTCTCCTTATTGTTCAAAGTAGTCAAAGAGTTTGAAGAGAGAAAAAGAAAACAAAAGCGATGCTCTTGAGTTCTCTTCCCACTGAGAAAAGAAAGCTAATTAATGGCGAGTCTTTTGTATAAAGCAGAGAGTGGCATCCCTGGAGATTAAGGCTGGGGTAGGGGCAGCAGGTCATCCTCCCTCTTGTAGCACCTTCCTTTGCTCAGCTTCCAGGGCTGCACCTTGCTGTCCTCACACCATTCTTACGGCTTCTCAGTTCCTTCCTCTGAAGACAGAAGGACAGCTGAGCTAGTTACGGCCTTTGGGCCTCTTCTCTTTCCTGCTGATACTCATTCATCCTCAGATATGAAAGTGCTGTCTACATGTCCATGTGGATTTTTCCAGCCCAGATTGCTGACCTACCATGTTGATGTGCCCAAAGCGCCCTCCTCAGCATCTCTTCTTGGATGTGTCCCAGGCATCTCAGCGTCAGCACATGCCAAGCACGCACTTCTGTTTTACATCTGTGTGCATCAGCTGTACATGGTGCTGTATTTCATTTTGCATACGCAAAAGATATATTTCTTGCATAAGGGGATAGAGCAGCGGGAAAGTGTGAAAGACAGGAGAGCATAGGGTAACTATGGTTAAGGAACATTATATACTTGAGAAAACTTTATTGATGGAAAATATATATATTTGCATATATAGAGTTTTATGTTTTAATATAAAGTATAGAATCTGCAAATGAGAGAAAACGTGAAATATTTTTCTTTCTGAATCTTGCCGTTTTGATTAATATGATGAACTTTACTTGGTCTATTTTTCCAGCAAACAACATAGTTTCACTCTTCTTCATGGCTGAATGAAACTCCATTGTATAAATGTACTACTTTGTATCCATTCATCTGGCGGGCACCTAGGCTGACTTGGTTATTGTAGGTAGTACCACAGTGAACAGGACTGTTAAGATGTCCCTGCAGTGTGTGTTTTGACTTAGAGTCCAGATCAAATCTTCCACTCTTAATCTACTCCTTTGGGCCTCTTCATTTCAGCCAAAAGCAAGGCAGGCCTGCCAGTAGATCAGGCCATCCTTGCCACCTCTCTTGGGGTCAATCTTACCTCCTTTCTTCCAGGCTACACACCCAAATCATCACTAGAGAGTCCATCCTCTTCTCTCTCCACCACAGCCTCCTGGCTCTTCACCAAGATTCTTACATGAACCTCATCTCTGATTTTACTCTTGTTTCCTTTTAGTCGACCTAAAAGAGTCTTTTAAACTAGGACATATCTATCTCTATTCAAAACCTCAGCCACAGCCTTTACAACAGCCTGATAAAATACTGATAAAAATAGCTATTGAACAGACCATCTGTGCACATACCTGTTTTAGATACCTTGCTGCCTGAGGAAGTGTGATGAAACAGAACAAAGTTCAGATCCTCAAGAGATAACTGTTGGTGTGTGATAATTTTTGTTATCACCTATGTGCATAAAGACACCAAAATATGACTCTATCCTGTTTGGATACCGAGCACCAGATTCATGTGGTTTTATGGTGTTTCACTGATAGAGAATGGATAGATTCAGGAAGGAAAATTTCCACTGTGCCCATTTAAATGCAATGTACTGTAGGTGCTGCGACTATGACGGCCATAATAATCAGTGGGTGGTGATGAAATGCACGTGTGCACATCTTTGTAAACGTTAAATTTCCCTTCATTCAGTCTGTCATGCCGGAAAGTTAAGTCAATGATTGCTAAGTATAATTAGTTATAGGCTCATTTGAGAAGCAGTATTTTGAAATTAATAATAAATGCTCTAAAGGAAAAATATTTTCTGGAATTTCTTTCAGAATTTATGTTAGTAAATTAGTGTGTGAGTTGGTTGACTGAATATTTTATGGACTAAACTTGTACCATTTTAACAAGATTATCAGACTTTCTGTTCTAAGAGAAAACATCTATATTCATAAGCATTTTAAAATAACTGTACTATTTGTTCTAAAATAACTATGTGTTTATCAGGCTGCATGTTCCAAAGAAGCAGAATCACCACCCTACAAATTAGACCCAGAGTTAGGGAGTGGAGAGCGCTGACAGCTGACGGGCTAGAGGAGTGGTCTGTGAGATATTAGCAACAGCACAGTTTGGTTTCGGTGGCTAACACGCCTGTGTCTGGGTTTCTGCAGAAACCCAGCAGGAAGACTATTGACCCAGCTCCATCCCTGCTTCTGAATACCCAGGCAAGAATGCTAGCTTTCCTCCGAGAACTCCATTTTGAAACAAGGAATTATTCGTAAAGCCCACACATGATATGGCAGAGAGACAACAGCCCACCCTGACTGTAGCATGATGGGAAAAACGCAATGCTTAGCCAGGACTTTCTGAGCCAGCGGCTATACCTTCAATATGCCCAGAAGCAAACAGCTTCGTAAAAACTGCCAAGGGCTCCAGATTATCCTCCTGTGTAGCCAGTGCAAACAAGTTTATCTGCCAGAGACAACCCCCGAGGCTGTTGATTCACTAGATCTTACAGCTAGTTATAACTACTGGCAGGGCGTAGTCGCTGTTACTTCAAGCTCTTTGTGTTCTTCCAAGCATCTAACAGTCATTATGTGTCAAAGTTTTGAAAATCAAAAAAAAAAAAACCTTTCAAAATATGTCCTGAAAATTTTGGTTTTGGATCTCATGATTAATAAAGAATTGCTGAAGCGAAGGTCATAATCTTGTTTAAACAGGATGGTGTGGTAAAGAGGGAACAGAATCTGACTGTTTTGTATAGCATTTATTTTAAGTCCCTTGATACCCTGAAGTCTCGATGTTCTCATTTTTGCAATGGGATTTGATAGCAGCATAGGGTTGACAATAAGTTAGAAAATGCCTGTGTATTTGTGTGATTACCTTCAGGGCCTAAGGCTACCCACTTCCCGACTGCATTACTCAATCAAAGAGAAAGTATTTTTGCCCAGCATCCCAAGCATTGAACAGGCTTAGGTCATACCTACAACCCTGTAGCAGTTCCGTGAAGCAAAGAACAATGAGCAAAACAAGGGACTGATGGGCATGGCCTGAACCCCAAACCATTCCTCAAACATATGGGTCTCAAATAAAGGAGGAAGGTTCCCCAAAACAAAACCAGCATGATGTGACCCAAGAGCCAGCAGTGAGGTTCAGATAACAAACTCCATCAGTGCCCACTCCAGTTAAAGTACAGGATAGGCCACTCATAAATATTCAGGGCCTGGATAAGTGGCTCAGTCGTTAAGAGCACTAGGTGGTCTTCCAGAGGACCTGGGTTCAATTCCCAGCCACCCTTATGGTAGCTCGCAACCATCTGTAACTCTACAGGTACCCAGCACACAAGTGGTACACAGACATACATGCAGACGAAACAGCCACACATACAAAATAAAAACAAATATATTCGCTTTCCCTTCGTCCCCTTCATAGAACCATCTGGAAGCCAGTATCTCCACTACTGTTTCCTGATGTGGTGACACAGAGACTTTGCCCAGCTGCCCCCTTCCTTCATCATCTGGCACCTTGAAAACACTTCCCAGCAGAACCCCAGAGCTGAGCGCTGATTTCAAAGGTCCTTAGGTACTCCCACAAACACAGTTCCACCCACTGGGGAACAGCCTGTATGGGAACAAACTCCAACCGTAGCTAATTCAGCTTCCCCAAGAGTTGGTGCCCAGCTCAGGGTGATGTGCTTTAAAGCTGTTTCCAGTCTTCATCCATCCTCCAGATCTCCTGATCCAGTTAAAACCTGTAAATTTCTTTGAGGTCAAAGACTGTGTTTTATAAACTGCTTTGGGCCTATTTACCCAGAAACTTTTATGGTGCAAGGTCCCCTGAAGACAAGTATAACTGTTTATAGGTGAAAATAATCTCAGAGTCACTCAGTGGACAGATCTCTTATGTATTGCGGCTAAAGCTCTCTTCTTTCAACGCATTTAAGAACCTGTGGAGGGAGCTTTAACAAGGGATATAGCCCCGATTGTAAGCAAGGTAGGTATTCACGCTGGGCCTTAAAAGGTAACCGTAAAGTGGAGCAAATTCAGTCACACTCCAGCCTTGGGCTTCTATAGGAGTGAGGAAGGGTGGTTGCTAGGGAGATCAAATCCTATTTGGGTAAGGACAATCTTAAGGACAGGCGAAGGATCTGAATATCATGTCATTGTAATTTTCCTATTCCTGCTCTCTTTTTTCTTCCGCTGCTTTTGCTATGAGAAGAGCAAGCTAAAAAGGCTACAGGGACACTTAAGCCAAGTCGTATTTGTCAAGGTGAAAGCTGTGTGGAGCAGGAAAGCAGTTCTCCCAGCTACAAAGAAGATGCGAAGGAGCAGAGTGAGTAGGGAATCTGAGAGCCACTAAAAGTGCTTAGAAGGTCAGTGCACCGCAGCCGTCTCTGCAGACAGCTGTCGGCAGGAGTTTGATCTCCACAGCCAAGTCTTCCTACCAATGCTAAAGCATGTCAGGATGCTCGGAGGCCTCCAAAGTCACTGTTACCAGTGTGACTGTCCTGAAAGTCTTCTGACCCCCCAGCCACACTCCTTCTCACACACATACAACTGAGCATTTTTGCTTAAGCCATAAAGCAGAGACCAGTGGAGGCAGAGTCCATCTGAGGTGGCAAAGGACATCTCACTTCCTACACAGTTTAAGTACTTACTCTTTTATTAATGCTAGAAAATTATAGACAAGATAATATTTGTGATTATTTTAATAATTATATTTTGTTTTTCAGTACAGTTAAATGGGAGCGTGTGCTCCATTCTCACTTTTCTTTTGCCTTTTTGAGATATATTTGTTCGTCCCTCTATCATGGTGGATTTGTCAGAGGCCGGGTAATGCTGTTAAAAGCTTTGGTGCTGGACAGCAATCCTCTTGTTCTTGATGATGACCTTGGAAAGTCATTTCACCTCTTTTAAGTCTCGGCTTTGCGAGAGCAGAACAGAAATGGCAATGCCTGGTTCACATTATTGCTGGATGACACTGCCCCCAACCCTGGGAGTTTATTCTGTAATTGTTAGATTTTTCTGTAGATAACCGGTCCCCACCTCTGCTTTCATAAATACAAGGTCTTGTTCTGCTATTGTCCTTTGTTCATAAAGCTTGGAAGGGCTAGCTCTGTTGCCCCTCAGCCAAGGCCAAGAACCACCATTTACCTGATTTCCGTCACTGAACTATTCTGTACTATGGAAAACCTCAACAGTGCTAAGTGGTCGCCTTGCAAGAGTAAGCCTATCAATGGCCCTCTGTAATCCCCATGTCTCCTTGTTTTGTTGTCTGTAGTCTATATGCCCAGCCAAATGCCTCTCTGACCCCGATGACACAGATCTCTGCCTTATGTGCCCCACAACTACCAACTCCATCACCTCCCCAGAAAAGCTCCAGTCTACCCTTGGATTTTTCAGGACATGCACTCCACTTCAGCTGTCCGGGCTTTCTAAGTGTCTTCATTCCTTTTGTGGCTCTCAGATTTCCCCAAATCTCACACATTTTCATTACTCCAGACCTCACCATCCAGCTCCCATCCTGAGATATTCCACTCTCAAGGATGTGCACATGGCTTCATCCCTCAGCCACCAGACCATCATGGGCACTACCCATGTAGTCGTAGCTTCAGCTCAGGACCTGTATCCCACTGATGCAGTCTCCAGCTCTTATGCTTGCCCAGGGCCTCTTATAGACAAGCCTCCCTGTGTCATAAATAGTCGTTCTTGTCATTTTTATCCCAAGTCATATAAATTATGGTTTGTGTTTTAATTCGTTTTTCCCATAAGCTGATCTTAAATCCATGTGAAGTTGAATTTTCTTTTATCTGAAGTGTGTACTCTGTTGATTATCATAAAATAGCAATGGTGCTTCAAAAAATATTTATTAATAATGGAAGGAAAATTGCTCCTGAACCCAGCTTGAGCATCAGGTTCCACAGCACTAACTACTAATCTCTCTGCACCCTCGTCTTTATTTGCTACAAATTATAATAGGAAGTATAAAAAAAGAACCCTTACTGTCATTCAGTTTCACCATGAGAATTATAGATATTATATGAACATATAGGTGGGCTTTTTGCAAAAAATATAGCACAGATGAATGCTGAATACAAATACCGTCCCATTCCTTGTTTTCATTTATATTGTAAAAAGTTGATCCTAAGACCCATATGTTTCACATATTTGTCATTCCCAAGATGCAGCATATAATCTAGAGCAACAGAGTCCATCAATAGTGTTTCCTTCTTTCTTATTAGTATAAAAGGCGTTGTGAGGCCTGCATTGGCGGCTGACAGAAAGTCAATAAATTAAGGCATCTCGCATTGGCATCTGAGATTCAATAAAATGAGCATCTCGCACTGGAATCTTAGAGTCAATAAAATGAGGCATTTCACATTAGGAACATAGGGAAATGTAAATGCAGGAAGTTAGCTAACCAAGCAGGATAAAGGTTCAAAACATCATCACAGTTTGAGATGCCCAGATGGAAGTAGTAACCTTGACTCACAATCTTCCAAGGCTCCATATGAAGAAGGTTTTTAAGTACCCCTTCCTTGATCTCTTAGAATCAGTAAGACGCTCTTTTAACTTCACTTGAGGAAACATAAAGGAGAGGAATTAAAAGCATCAAAAGATAGTCCATTTCCAAAGTGCCTAGAAGGTGGATAAATACCGTTTGGTACCCATGGCCAACTTAGGAGTACTATGTTCTTACCATAGAAGAAACACCTGCGTCTTTGCGTGTGGTTGTTTACATAGTCTGTCACATATATGTCCTTGTACTGGAATGTCTAATATGCAGCAGGATATCATCCTGAAAACTCTTCCTTTGTCGACCCCAAGATATTTATGGCTGGCTCCACTTAAAATATATCTATGCTTCCAACCTTTATGCTCATTTATAAAGTGCTTAAGTTCATGAACACCTTAGATAGCTGTTTCCATTTTACAGATGAAAAGACTGAGTCAAATATGTGATTACAGCCATAGTTATACATATAGTAAGTAAAAGCTCATGTGGAAAATCACATTTCTGCAGAAACTTAGTGAATTACAGCACTGTTCTGGACCCTGGAAATAGGTAAACAGTAAAATGCTTACACCTTTCTCAGTCTGCCCTCTCCTACCTTGGCAGCTACAAACAGTTGTGAGTTGATCACACGCGCGCGCGCACACACACACACACACACACACACAATCCGGATAGCCCTTATACGTATCAAGCACACAGATCTTAGGACAAATGTTCTTTTAAGAAATCTTCAAATTAAGAAACAAAAAATATGTCCCACTGGGGTTCTTGGATGCTGATTTCTAAACCCAAAGAGATATTATGCAGGGTCATTGGGAAGCCAGGAAAACCTGCCCACCTGGAGAGGACAAACAGCTTTGGGATACTTCCTGATGGGGAACTGTTGCTCAGAACTGCTAATGTAGACAGTCTGTTCTGGATTTATACTTCTGCTTAACACATTCAATTATTTTTGTATCTGCAGTATCAAAGAATGATCCCTGTGGACAGTACAGTTTCTCTCACTGTGCTGTTCACTCAGCTTTGCCCTTGTAACTCAAAACCAGCCATAGACAAGATATAGAAACCAATCATGACTGTGTTCCAATAAAGTTTTCTTTATAAAAGCACATAGTGAGCCATATTTAGTTCCCGAGAGCCATAGCTCACAAACGCCTGAGTAAACAGACCACATCTGTAGATTTCACAAGAGAAGCTAATTTAGGCTGTGATGGTTTAGAAGGGGCTTTGGAAAGAAGGCTGAGGCATCTTTGGAGGAAATTTTGAGATGCACTCCTAAGATGGATGTGACCTGGCCCTGCCCACTGTTGCCCCTCTGCTCAGTGCTCTCTGCACAGGCTGACACTTTCATGACTAGATTTTGATGACTCCACGCTTCTTCTTATGCTATAGTTTATGCTGGCTGGACCCAGGCCTTCCTAGGGCTGACTGCTATGGTTCTCAGATGTCACCCTTTCAGACAAGAGAGAAACAAGCGACAGCCAGCCCCTTTCAGACACCCTGTCATGTTGTCTCATCCGGTTTCCCCACAACATTTATTTCTCTCAAATTATCGTGTTCATTTATTTCTCCGCTTATCTGTTGCAGTCTCTTTCTGCTGTCTGTAGGTTTGAACAATTAGAGCTGCTTACAGCTGTAACAATAAGAGTGAAAGCAAGAAGACTTAGGAATTAAAAGCACGTCCCATTAGGTGGTCCGCTTCCCTCTTGCTGTCGAGTGCCTGAGCGTCCTCGCAGTATAGAAAGCATCCACACCCTCGGCGGAGCCTGGCAGTGTCTGATTGTAGTCACTGTTTGGTTGGTGCTGAGCCCTTCAGCTTCTCAGTGACGACTGCAACTTCAGTTGTAGACTTCAAATAGGGAACTCCCTTAACTCCTGATTTTATCAAAACTCTCAGATAGGCATAGTAGCACATGCCTGTAAGGACAGCACTGAAAAGGAAGGCTGAAGCAGGAGGATTGTGAATTGGAGGACAGGCTGGACTACTTAGCAAGTTTCAGGCTAGACTGAGCTAAATAATGAGAGCCTTCCAAAAAAAATTAAAAAGAAAGAGGAAAAAAAAAGTAAGGTAGTGGTGGCACAACCTTGAATCCCAGCCCTTGAGAGGCAGAGGCAGGTGGATCTCTCTAAGTTCAAGGCCAGCCTGGTCTACAAAGTGAGTTCTAGGACAGCCAGGACTGTGACACAGAGAAACCCTAAAAAGAAAAAAGAAAGAAAATTAAAAAAATAAAGCTCTCTATTAGAGTATTAGTGCTTAAACACAAGCATTAAAAAGCAAATAATCTCTTCTTATGATTTAGCACTATTATCAAAATTAGCTGTAGAAGGCTGTGGTATTTCTGTGATTGGGCCCAGCTGCCTCCTGGGATGGCTCAGACGTGCAGGGCCACCTCCTGTCCCACCAGCTATAATGCCTGGGTGTTTGTCCTTCCAGTAGCTCCTCTTTTAAGCACCACCAGTAGCAGCATAGCCTTTCCCAGACCTTGGGAAGAGTTAACCAGAGCTAACCTTCTCTTTAGGTTTCCCTCAGTCTTTCTCAGTGCAGTCAGGCGGGCAGCAGCGAAGGCAGTTCCTAGGTGTAAGCAGCAGCAAACGCAGGTCACCCGGGGAGAGAGCAGTGGAAGGGAGAACGAGCACCCCTAGGACCCTGTAACCCTGGTGCTCTGAAGGCTGTTTGCAGTGCTGGGCTGGACTCACACAGGCGACCAGAACACAGCGCGAGCAAACCTGAAAGTCCGTCTAAACCACACACATGTCAGTCAGCACAGGGTGGGATGCTCCCTGGTGTTGGAGACTATCACCAAAATCTAAAGCGTTAGCTACTCCTAGCCACGAAGAAGCAGATTCATGCCTGCCTGAAAGTCTGTAGACTTACATAGGACTGTGGCTTCTTGGGGGTTGAGGGTTGAAAACCCAGCCTACTAGGGAAAAGGAAAAACCCAGGCTAGCACAGCCTCCTAATTATCTTTTCTTTCTGACCAAAGATGGGTAACATTGCACTCTTTGGGCTCTTCAGAACAGTGTGCTTCCTTCTAATACTGTGTGCCTCCGCGATGTCCCTCTTTTGCTTTGAAGTATTTAGACACACACACACACACACACACACACACACAGAGGCTTAATTACAGCAATTTTGCTCGCCCTACCAGTCCAGCAATGGTATTTTTCTTCTTCGGGGTCTACATTTTCTACATCTCTATTTTTTTAGAACTAACTTCTTTGTTATTTTATACGAAATCTTGCTTTATGCTGCCTTTAGGTAGATGAATACTATATTAATATTTATGCTCCACTCCAGTAGAAACCACATTGATACAATTCTTTCACCACTATCATTTGAAAAGAATGATTAATTGAAAGGCATACAGATTAAACACCTCTCAGCCTGTTCCCCTAGCAACGACCGCAGACTATTTTTCCTGGAGCTCAGGTTTCTGCCTTGAGCTAAGTTTGCAAAGCACCTGAACAGAAACTGTCATATTAGCTGATCAGTTTGTCATTCATCTCTAAAGTATTCCAGAAGGCAACACATGAACCTCACGTCAGTGTTGAGAAACAGCGAGTGACGGGTCATCAGTGACCCTGGTTTGTTCTTAATTTTTAGGATGCAATTGCTAAGCTGATGGCAAGGATCTGAACACGGTTATAGGTGTGCAATGAGTCACTTACCAACTGAAGGAAAACAAGATTATTCTCATTATTTGTAATTGTCTGAGCAACCCTTGTTGCTGTGGTGATCCTGAGCCCTTTTAGCTTAGAAAAATGAAAATTCTACATTGCTACTAGTGTGGCTGGTCAATGACCAATGTGTTGTATGTGATGAACTATGACTGTGTCGAGGACTGTAAATGTACAGGCCAGCAGGTGCAGCAAAGCACAGCCCAGAAGGAAAATCTCCACCAACCACTGGCCAGTAGTGAGGCCCAGGCACTGCCCTATGGAGACTCTGCTCTTCACACCTGTGACATGACCTTGTTCCATAGACTGAGTTCCCTCCATTGTAAAATGAGGGGGAAGCAGTATTCATTGTGTGGTTCAAAGAAACTAACAGAACACACTTCAGAAAGCATCTGCACACCGCAAGCTCAGCCCAAGAATGTGGAAGTTGTGTCGGGAAGACCCCGCTACCGAAGACAGCACATACTTTGGTCGCGGGAAAGATCACAGAAATGACACTGGTACTGATCTCAAAGCTTCCTCCATGGTGCCTAGCTTTTACAGTACCAGAAAGTGCTCTTCAGGCTGCTTGGGGAGAAAAGACATCAATGATATTCTATGTAATGGCCAGCCTAGCAAGATAAATCCATTGGTTCAATAGTGGCATGCGTATTATGGAGATAACCAACATCTTTCTGCTTGGATTTAAGGCCTACTCCAAAGGAAGGAACTCATTCTTTGTACTGCAAACATAGCCAAGAACCCACAGTTGAGAAATTCATAGGCCCTAGGAGTAAACCTACTAATACTGTTCTGCTTAGTGGACTTAGTATTAACCTGTCTTCCAGAGGGTTATCTTTTTTTTCTATTATTGAAATTAGATCCTTTTCTCATACAGTACATCCTGATTACAGTTTCCCCTCCGCCACTCCTCACAGTTATACCCTCCTCTCCTCCCGTCCCAATCCACCCCCTTTCTGTCTCTCATTTAAAAAGAACAGACTCCTGAGAGATAACAACAAAGCATAACAAAATAAAATTTAAGATAAAACAAAACCATTACACTGAAGTTGGACAAGGGAAATCAACAGAAGGAAAAGAGGTCCGAGAACAGGCACAAGAGTCAGAGACCACTCATTCTCACATTAAAGGCTCCCATAAAAAGACTAAACTGAAAGCTATAATATATATGTAGAAGACCTGTGTAGGCCCTGTGTTTGCTGCTTCAGGCTCTGTTAGTTCATATGAACTTTGTCCAGTTGATGATTTAGAGGGCCTTGTTCTCCTGGTGTCCTCCATCCGGATTCACAACTGGTCAAAGTGTAGAGAAAAAGTGACTGTAGAGTCCTCAGCCTTAAACCAGAACATTTGTATTGTACTCCTTTCCATGGCTCAGGGGATAACCAAAGAGGGGACAGGAAGATTCTACAGACTGGAGCACTGGAAGACTGCTATGGAATGGTCAACGTCTTCCGGAGGTGACAAGGCTATTGCACTCACGAACTCACGGCAGCTCTGGATACCTGCCCGAGAGCAAGCCAGTCACGGCTCCAGCATGGATGGGCGAGAAACTCACAAGGCCCCACCCCTAGATGAGAGGCTGTTAGCAATGGATGTCATTTTGATTACACAGAGAAGCCCATGTTTTAAAGGAAGAAAGAACAGTGCTTTTGATAGTGAATGTGTAATTTCAATTTCTAGAGTGGATAATATTTAGAAATCTATGTCTAATGTAGATAAGAGTCATCATGGACAATTTTCTTCACACTTTTAAGTTTCAAATTCACAGACTATTTCTCATAAGAACATTCTGATTTTTAAAGTTCAGCTGGAGCACTCTTTGATGTTTTCCCTTTTTTTTTTGAGATGCAATCAGTGTGCTATTCTCTTTTTCTTTAATATTTTATAGAATATATTTCCACTCCCCCAACTCCTCCCAGATCCTCCCTACCTACCCAACTTTAGTACCCTCTCTGTCTTTCTCTCTTTCAAAAAAATACAAAAAGGAATATCAAAACAAGCAAATAACAAAAAAAATAAGATAAAAATTGACAGAAGAAATGTAACAAAAACCATTGAATTTGTTTTGCGTTGACTCCCGGACAAGAGGCCAGCCTGGAATGAGGCAGCCTGAGCATTTTTCAATCCCAAGACTTCCCTCGTGCCCTTTGTCCAGTGACTTCAGCTCTCTCAGCTCCCACTTTTCATTGGAAAATTACAGAAAGAAAAATAAAGCCCCAAGTTACACTGATATAATAAGTTACTAGGAGCAAACTGCTTAGCATGGTTCAGTGTGGCTGGTGAGCTGCCGCGTCACCTTCCATAGCCAGGAGCTGCTTAGCATCTAAATATTCAATCTCAGTATTTAAGGAGCTGATGTTTTATCACTCAATATGGATATGGTGGTACCCGCCTTTAATCCCAGAATACAGGAGACTGAGGCAAGTGGACTGAGAGTTCCAAGCCAACTTGGGCTACAGAGCGAGTTACTGGCCTGCCCATAAGACCCTAACACACATACATATACACATACATCCATGCATACATCCATACCTATGTGTGTATGTATATGTATGTAAATATGTATATTCATTTTATCTTATCATTGCAGACCTAGAGGGAGCCCCTCTAGCACCCTTCCCCCACTTTCATTATTGACAGGGCCATGCTTCTAGTGTCTCTTTAGTGCATATCCCATTGTGGCACGGCAGCTTCGACTTGTAAGCATGTTGGTTTAGAGGTAGTCCTCTGTTTATGTATCTACTTGTTCCTGTTGTAAGCATGTCAGTGGTAAAATCACCCTCGCCATGGTCGGTCTCTTTTGATTAAGCTCCATACAGGGCACCATGCATTGTGGGCTCTTTTCAGTTCTTGAAGGATAAATCCAGGGGTTATTATGTGTTCCTTTCACCAATGGAAGAAGAATGAAGCTGAATAGAAACTAGGTTGAGTACATGCTGAAGTAGAAAAAAAGAAATTGAAAGTAATGTCATAATGTACTAAATGCAAAACAGAATATGTAATGCCCTGCTCAGCTTAACAGAGAAGAAAACATAAGAAAGCAACACACTGACAGCACTCTCTCTGTGGACCCCACAGTGAGCGATGCAGAGCAGGATCCAGCCAAACCTGATGGGGAAAAACTGACTGGTACCTCCCCCAGGTCATGGGCCAAGCAGGATGCCAAACATGGAGACGTTTTCATAAGTGTAGGTGTGTTACGTGTGCATGCCGGAGAGGCCAGCGAATACAAATGCTGAGATAAGGCCACTGTCTTTGAAAACCTTGCTGGAAAATCTCCCAAAAGGTGCTTTAATCAAATCCACTGGGACCAGATAGAAACTAATATGGTCAGGACAGAAAGAGAGCAGCTGTGGGGTGGGGCAGGGGTGAAGTCAGAAAGACCAGGGGAGTCAGGGAGCACCCCAACTCCCAAGTGCTGCTGGAGCAAGGTCGGTGAAAAGTTCAAATCCAGAGGCTTCCCTCTCCATCATGTTCTCCCACCTCAGCTGTGATGAGTGTGAGAACGTTGAGAAGTGTTAAGTTACCAGAGCCAGGGGTTCCTACTTTCCAGATGCTGTGTGCTTGGCTAAGACTGCAACATGGGTGTGCATGTGTTAAAATGATTGTCAAAATGGTTACAGTAAAAATTTAATATCCAAAAAGTTCATGTTAGATAATTCATCTCTATTCTAGAGTCATACAAAAAAAAAAGGCAAGGACAAGAAAAACTTTCAAAAGTTCAATTTTATTGAAAGTGAACTGTCTCTTTTATGTCTGACTAGGTTCCCCAAGATGAATGGACAGGGTACACACCTCGTGGGAAAGAGGATGAGATTCCGTGCCGCAGGATGCGAAGTGGTAGCTACATCAAAGCCATGGGGGATGAGGACAGCGGAGACTCAGACACGAGTCCCAAGCCTTCTCCCAAAGTGGCTGCACGGAGAGAAAGCTATCTCAAGGCTACACAGCCCTCCCTCACAGAGCTCACCACACTCAAGTGAGTAACCCTACCTGCGGGTGCCCCTCGGGCAGCCCTGGCATTAGCCCTGAAGACCTGGCTGGGCTAGATGTAGTGGGGCGAAAGCGGTGGCGTGATAACTGGCCTGTTGATTTCAACATTGGATTTGACTTTTAAATACCACTGTCATCAAAGACAGAGGAACACTGGTGGACTCTTAACCCTCAAAGGCAATCAGAATGCTTTTGGAGGGAAAAAAAGATTTCTGGTCAATGAACAGGACCATGAACCCCATTTGGGAACTTTTTTTTCAGCCACTAAATATAAAGTCTTCCTTAGAAGACTTGGATTTTCAGAAAATTATGTAAGATGGTGGAGATGTTTATGTCATAGAAATTTATAGAATGTGGCCATGCTGGGAAATTGGGTAGTGCGTAAGAGCTATTGATATGCATGTTTGACTTCAAACTCCATACATATTACAGTTTGCAAGACCTTAAAAGTGTTTTTATTTGTTAATTTTGGAAAATGTGAGTATGAGTACTTATATTTGTGCAATTTGAAGAAAAACGACTTTGCAAGGCAACAACTAAAACTGATTCTGTTGAGACAAGCTCCAAACATCCTGGCTGGCCTGGTGCCCACTGTGCGGTCCAGACTGACCTTGAGCTCAACCTCCTTAGGGCTGGGATTAAAGCCTTGACCACGCCCAGCCCAGATAGTGATTATTTCAAACAGGCCTAATTTTAATATTGTTTATAGAGAGTAAGTCAGAGCCTTGGAATATAGATCTATTCGGACCTAAAAGGTATATTTGCTGCAGCTGATTAGTGGTTTTAAAGTGCCCTCTTTGTAAACACATGTGACTAATACTATTTATGTGCTTGCATTCATCACAGAGTGAACTATTAAGAGACAAATAAAACAGAAAAGGACAAAGCAGATGGGTTAAAATATAAAAATACAAAATCAGGTTATTGATCAAGAACTTTCAAAAGCAGCCGACCGATCTATAACAAGAATTGTTTAAATAGCGAAGGACACAAGGAACTAGACAAAAAAAAAATCTACTCTTGGATCCTTTTCAGGGGACCATATGGAATTGCTCTGAAATCTTTTTAATTGAAGATTAGCATTGATACATTAGTTACCTAATCCACAAAGAGAAGCTCTTCTCTCTAACCTTCCCATACCCGTGTGCTTTCGCTTCGCTTTGGTGTGTCAGTTAATCAGGGCTGTCGTCACAAACATCACCAACAATGAATTTACTGCTTCCTAGACATGTGGGGATGTGCACCTGCCAAAACCTGCAGGGGTCAGTCCTTCCTCACTTCTTCTAGATTCTAGTTGAGGCCACAGCACTTGGCATGCCTTGGCTGACATCACACGGCGCTAACTCATCCCTACGACACCAGCCGTAGCATGAGGAACCTCCCTAATTAGCCTCGTGCTAACTTGATTAAGTCTGCGAGACCCTGTTCTTGCTGTGAGCTTTCACAAATACTGGCAGTTCAGCTCTTTGGGGGGATATGAGTCAGCCTATAATGTGACTACAGGATAAAAGTTGGTCATGGACATTTTAAAAAGTAAACAAATCTCTGTTGAACTTGGACACACCTGCAAGAGACAAAAAAAATTAAATAGTAAACTGGTCCTGTAAAACATGTATTGTGAAGTGAGGGTAGCCAGAGACCCTGGCAATAGACATATGTATGTATAAATTTATATATATATATATATATATATATAATTTATAGACTCTACAAGAGACAATAATTGTCACGATCATGGTGTCAAGAGACAAGTAAAGGCAGGCAGAGGGCAGGAAGTCACATTAGTCCTGCAAGCTAATCTGAAGTAAAGAGGTGAGGATGGGCAGCCTCTGGCATCCTCCCCCATCCCAGGTGAGCATCCTGCCAGGTCACTTACAGGACATGCTGGACACATTAGCTGAGTGACAGCTGGGGCCTGAGGTGACGGTGTACAGTGATGGCCACTGCTCACTGCAGTGACAGCTGGGGCCTGAGGTGACGGTGTACAGTGATGGCTACTGCTCACTGAAGTGACAGCTGGGGCCTGAAGTGACAGTGTACAGTGATGGCCACTGCTCACTGAAGTACACAGCTGGGGCCTGAGGTGATGGTGTACAGTGATTGCTACTGCTCACTGAAGTGACAGCTGGGGCCTGAAGTGACAGTGTACAGTGATGGCCACTGCTCACTGCAATGCACAGATTTGAGTGCACTGAGAGGAGCCCTGTGAGAATAATGGAGCAAGCTTCAGGGAGACTGGAGATGGCAGGTTCTGAAATCAACATTCTCAGTTTTGACTGGGGACATTCTACTGACACCTTCCCAGAAACAGATCTCTTGAAATCATTTCTCCTTTACTTTCTACATAATACTCCTTTACTATCTCCCTGGGCCATAGCTAGACATCCATATGCTTTTATTAAGAGCAGAAAGAGGCAGCCAAAAGTGACTGCTCCCAGGTGAGTCCAGCTTTGTGACATTGTGACATGCTGTCATCTACAAAGTTCATGCTCAAGAACCATGTAATTGAGTCATAAAAGAATGATAATGTTTTAAGTAAGCCTGTGGTTTTGTGGGGGAAGGGGCGCACTCATCCGAGGCACATGTAGTCCATGGGTCACAGACGAGATATTCCTGGAAGAGGATGCTGATGTCAGTGAAATGCTCAAACTGAGTATGAGCAATGAGGGCTAGTTCTACTCTCCAAACTGATGGAAATCAGTTTACTCACAGATGTTTTTATAAATATGTTTTATTATGCAGTATAGAGTTTCATCAAGCCGTCTCTGTATTGACCCCTACTCCTCAGCAGGCCAGAGAATGTGTGAGCACTGTACAGTCTTAATTTTTTTCTCTTTGTGAGCATGACATTCTGCAGAATTATTCCTGTATCTACTTCTCAGCATGTATTCCTATCTGTCCTGTCTCATGAGTCCCATGTATTACCACAGTCTACATATTGTTTCTGTCATACTTAGTCACATACGATCATTTACTGATGTCTAGTTTAACCGTATTGAAAGAGAAACAAGTCAAAAGTGTCATGGTTTGGAAACAGTCTTGTCTTATTTCTTGGTGGGGTTTTGACTGGAGTCATTATTTTTCTAGAAGTTTGAAGCTTTTAGTCCCTCATGCGAAAAAAGATACCCAGCTCCTGGAATTCTAGTTCCCCCAAAAGAGAAAACTATATTTATGTTCCTACTTCTTTGACATTTAAGTCAGTTTTTTCCTCCTTCCTCCTCAACAATTCACAGCTTTAGGGATGAATCATAGACATGAACCAAGATAACTAAAATTAGTCCAGCGGGACTGGGACCACATTTTGTTTGCGGCTTTCCGCTCCCCTCTTCTCCCAGAGACCGAGAGTACTCCTACACTCCCTTCCATTCTTTGTCTCCTAGTTTTCAAAAGCATGCCGAGAACTTGAACTTGCTCGTGCGTCAGCTCCTCGATGTTACTGGTTGGGTCTTTGACGCACAAACCCTATGGGCAGGTGAACATTCTGAAATCATGAGAGTCCATCTTTTGGCTTAGAGAGCTCTGCAGTCACTCCTGTCTGAAAGCCACTGGCTCTCTCGTGTTCCTCTTCCTCTCCGCCCTACTGACCCTTCACTTCTTCACTAACTTCTCCTTCTTCTGAGATGAGCTGATGGTGCATCTGAAATGACATCGCCCTAGAAAATTATTATAATATTTTCCAAAGAAGCTTCTGAATAGTGAGTAATAAATTTTCAGGCAAGTAAGGAAGTTTAGGAACCAGAGTTTCTCCAAACCCCATCCCCGCAGTTCAGCTCTGGAAAAGACTTAGGTCTTTTATTTATAATTTTGTTTGTTCTTAGAGCTAGACTAGAGACTGCTGCAGTGGTTGGTTAAAATTTTGCCCAAGCCAGTTTCGAATTTATTTCACTCAAATATATTATAGAAAAAAAATGCTCTAAAATGATACTAAGAGAGCTGCCATTTAAAACATTCTAAAAGGTACATTTGGTTTGTTGGCACATGGCTTTAAGCCCAGCAGTCAGGGGATAGAAGCAGGTAGATTTCTGTGAGTTCAAGGTCAACCTGGTCTATGTAGTGAGTTTCAGGTCAACCAAGACTATATCATGAGATCTTATTTCAAGAAAATGACAACAATAACAACAAATAATAATAATATGAAATACATTAAAGTTAAGTTCAAATACCCAGTAATCCAAGGCAAATAATGCTTTAAAATTTCTTCATATTTTTTTCATCAAAGCATCAGGTGAAATAAATAATCCCCTGGGGCATGTTACTGGGTCCAAACAGATCCCGGGGTGGATAAGGAGGCACTGCATCAATGACATAAACACTGAAAGTCAGGTAAAAGGCAAACAGCAGACTTGTTTATTCAGCAATGGGGAGAGCCTTATATACCCTCCTCCCAGAACCTAGGCTGTGTCCCAATTTAGTGACTTTGCATGGTCACCACTCATTGGTTAGATACAATCAGGACGTCTGACAGTGCCTGTTGCTAGGCCCTCATGCAGATTCCAGGTTGGCTCACATCTTGGCCTTGTAGGCCTTATCTTCCTGGTGGGGAGTGTGTGAGGGACAGCTTCTAAAACCACTGAGGAGGGCCTGGGCTTGATAATGGGACCAGCCAGGGCTCTTAGCAATTTAGATGTCTAACAAGTGACTTCACGGGGTTTTATGTCTAATCCTGTGTTTCAGGTGGTTCATCCTCTTCATCTTCATGTATTTCCCAGCTCCTCACTTTTTGAAAGATAAATTAATTACTATTCTCATGTTGTGAGCAAATAGGCAACAAAAAGCAACTAACAGGAGGAATAGTTCATTTTAGCTCACAGCTTGAGAGGGCATGGCCCATCCAGGTCAGGAGATATGGCCAAGCTCATAACATCGGGACAATCCATAAAGCAGAGAGCCATAGCTGCCCCCCTTTTCTTCTTTTGTTTAGACGACAGCCCATTCCATGAGTTGGTATTAGCCTCCATGTGGGTGGGTCTTCCCTCCCCACTTAAACCCCTCTGACTACATCCTTACAGATTCTCCCACAGGTGTGCCTCCAGGGTGACTCCAAATCCAGGGGAGGTGACAATGAAGATAAGCCTTCCTACCTGTGGAACCTCAGCTGTCTCTTTCCTTTGGGCTAATGGCTTAACATCTCTGGAAAGTTTCAGGCTTTCAGCATGAGTGGGATCTCTAAGCTGACTCCTCCACACCTGGGCTGTGGCAGCCAGCCTCAGCAGATCCCAGCACCGATGGCTGAACGTTAGCATCCCTTATCATGGACTCAGTGACACAGTTGTCTGTGGATGTCATTGCTCATCTACATGAAAGGTCTCTGAAGAACTTCTTGGCACTAATGAAGAAGCTATAAGGATAAAGCATTGAAAAAATAGTTATTCACAATTTAAAGACATGGGGAAACAGTATTGGCAAGTAAAATGCTTTGAGAAATGCCAGTATCCAGCTTCAACTTTAAAGCGAAGGTCTATATCAAGAGCATAAAACATGTTTGTCTTTGTATAAGTTTCTTTTTTCTTTCTAGACGCACTGTGTCCCTGCTTGTTCCTCACACTCCACATGCCCCTCCTACCCACCGACTGTTCTTCATGTTGTTTCTCTTCCCAGAAAAGGAAGAGGGTGGAAGAGATTGGAGCATTGCTATTTTTTTTTACCAAAGATATGAGCCATATTTAAGAACATAGCAGTATACATCACCCACCTTGGTCCTAAGGATGTGAAATAGCTCTGTTCTTTTGTTGTCTCTTTTCTGTGAATTCTTCCCATTCCTCTCATACCTTTCCCAAAGTATAAATAATCATGGCACAAACTAGCATGCATTCCGTACAATCTTAGGGAGGACAGAATAACACAACCAGACACTACACGTTGTAAATTTCCATCCTCCGTGACTATAATACTTTCTGTTGCTGTCCCAGTTTTACCAGCTCCTTCACTTTCTAAAATAATAAGTGGGAAAATGCTAAAACAGAATTATTCCTTCATATAGATAAATTATCACTTGCTTGTAGGCAAAGATCTTTTAAAGCCCCTCTGGGATGAACCATGACTGAACACAGGAAATAGTTAGTGCAAGGAACTGCCTGCTGCTTCAATTCCTGATCACCAGGTGAAGCTTCAAACCTGGTCCTTCACTGGGATTTGAAAGCCCACCTTCAGTTGGTATTAGTCTGTTGAGTATTATGGTCTATACCCTATCCTAGACCTTACTCTATGGTTACTCTTTTAAAAGTCTGCCTTAAAGGAAAGCTTCCACACATTAAACTGTCTTGAAATGACCTTATTCTCAGCAATAAGAGAAGTATGTGTGTGTGTTTAATGGATGGGAAAATAAGTTCAGAGTCTTTTCAGAGAGCTTGAATACACAGATTAGAAAGCAAAAATAATAAGATAGTTACATGGTTATAAGGTACCTTTTTATATATTTTTAATTATATGTATGCATGTGTGTCTGTGTAGATATGTGCACATGAGTACCGTGCCAACAGAGACCGGAAGAGGGCGTCAGATCCCCTGGATCTGGAGTTAAGGATACTTGTGAGCTACCTGATGCGAGTTGGAAGAGCAGCAAGAACTCTTAAGCACTGAGCACCCCCCTCCAGCCCAGATATCTCCATCTTCACAAAGTTCTCAGTACATGACTGAGCACCAAAGTTTTATATATGTTCTATCATGTGCTCACCACTGCTCTTTACATTGATTTAGAGACCTTTACAGATGAGTAATCCAAGCCTCTCTGAGACTAAATAATTTGTCCAAGGTTAACTCTCAAGTACAGTAAGAGTGAAGATTTGAGCCTATGTACTTACTGAAGAAAATAGAGAGAGTTGGGTGGAATTTATAGCTTACTAAAAGCACAGTCAACTGTTTACAAAGGGTTTTTTAAGGAGGGGAAAAACAGGGTGAAGTCCCGGAAAAAGAGACACTCAAAGCAGTTAGTAAAATTGAAGACTGGATTCAAAATGCTATCAGAGACTCCGTGAGGTGAATTCTGACCCAGAAGTATAAGCAGAAGACTAGAAGGAATTTGAGAATGTTCTGCCTCAGGCATGCCCTGGGATGAAGGAAGGAAGAACCAAATGGTCAAGGATCAGACGTGCAGGAAGTGTGAGCAACAGAATACAGAGGTAGAAGACCGACTGAGCCTTCTTCAGATGGCTGCAGAGGGGAAGTGCATCCTTGACAGACTCCGTAGAGCTATGTAAACAAAACTGGGGTGGCAGAGAGATGTGCGCAGGGAAGGAACTCAGGCTAGGTTTCTCCCGGTGGAAACTCTCTGTTCCCCAGGAGAGCTGGTCAAGGATGCTGCCCATTCCCCAGTGAGTGAGGAAGTCTCCTCTTTGCAAAGAGCCTTAAAGTCTATCTGCTGGCTGGCATTCCTCCAGTGCAATCCTGTACACCTGTTGAAGTATGTTGAAGCGAGGTAAAGAGAGCACCCTAGTTATAATCAGACTGTGCCCATGCAATCTACCCATTGACTCATGCTGTAAACTTTTATTCAGTACCTTTACTGCTTAAATTATTTATACTCTTGTTTCAATACATGCACTAAATACATGACTAAAATTTGATATTCCAGATAACACACACACACACACACACACACACACACACACACAAACACAAACAGACACACATCCAAAAGATTAGCACAACAGAGAGTAAGGAGCTTAAAATTCAGTGACAAGAGCTATCTATCAGTGTTGATGTGTACCTTAATGCATTTTCTGTTGGTACAACTGAGCACAGCAGATAGAATAATTATTAAAATTGAAAGCTTTTAAAAAATAAAATTAGAAGTTATTGGCTCACTATTTTGATGGATGGTAAATTCAACCACACCATGCAGCATCTAGTTTCTTGGTGCATCATAACATGGTGGGGGCCATTGCAGGGATAGATACGGCAGGGGCACCATGGGCAAGGACAAGGTGTGCCAGCTACAATCTGTCTGGTTTTCTCTTCTATTGAAACCACTAATACCACAATGGAGACCCCACCCTCAAGACCTCATCCAATCCTCAGTGCCAGATACCATTGACACAGGACCTTGGAAACTGATACCAACACATGAATAAGCACTGTAAGGGAAAGAAGACAGCAAACCATAAGGATGGTTTCGTTTGGAATTTTTTCTGGTCAGAACAGTCTACTTGGCATAGGAAAGGGAATTTTGATGTATCAGAATAGTTCAAGTTTTACTAGCTTTGATTTCTTCTTATATTATTCAAGGAAGCTCTGTCTTCGCCTTAGACAGTAGGACATCACACAGGGTGGAAAGCTTCTTCCACAGGAAGCCCAGCCAGCCATAAGGAAAGCAGTTGCTAGCCCTGTTCAGAAGAAAGCCTATATAAATGTGTCTTACCAAAGGATGCAATGGAAGAGCAGGACTCTAGATGTCCCCATGTAGCAAACAGGAGAGAGACAGCACCACAGCCTGGAGTTCAGGTTGCCTACAAGGAAGAACAATCAAGTCAACCCTTAGAGGAGCCATCCTGGTCTATAAACGCTGTGTTGTGCTTCCCAGAGAGCCTGTGCTAACACTGCTTGGATGTATGTATGTACTTTCAAGTATGATGAACAAAGCATCTATGTAAGATTCTTCCAGCCTGAGGAGCCTCAGATGTCATCACAGGGTCCGCATGGTCTTCCTACCATGAGCGCCAGTCCTACGTTGCCAAGCTGAGCTTGTGAGATGACATTTCAACTCACTCAACACATCCATCTCCTCTTAGGTCTTTTCTTTCTGTTGGTGAAATTGCAGCTGTCCAGAATGGAGTGACAAAGCATTGTGGGTATCACTTCTAATGTCTTTGAGCTTTAGGGCTTCCCTATTCCTCTCTTGAAAGATTCCGATGAACCAATTTGTTCTCTCTCTGTTCTAGCTCTTTCCAGAGACTTTCTATGAGGCTACTGAAAACCCACCTCAGAATCTCATTCTGCCCACTCACAATAGAACATTCCAAAGCATCAATGCCCTCTCTAGTTTGAGCCCTTTCCTTCTATCCCTCTACACATTTCCTAGGTTTCAATCACAGGGAGGGCTTGCTTATTCTGGGTTCTATATTTCAGGCCTTAGACCTATGCTAGACAAAATAAGCTAGATTAAGGCGGGTGCTTTAAAACAATCCTGAAGTCAGAGACTTCCAGCAACTACAGGTGATTTCTTACACACACTGTATGTTTGCCTGGGGTCACTAGAGCACTCTGCTCGCCATGACCAAGTGCGGATTGATTCTCCACAGCAAAAATTCTCACAAGCTCACCAAAGCAGACCCAGAGCAGAGACCTTAAAACTTTCTATTGGAAGTGAGCCAGCTCCCTTCCCATTCCACTGACAAAAGCTAATGGCACAGCCATGCCTGACTCCAAAGAGCTAGGCAACATGACCACATGCAAGGACATAAACACAAAATACTGCTGGTCAAACCTCTCTAAAGACAACCAAAGTCCATCCTTTTGAATACTAAATATTTAGTTTACTCTCTGTCCTGAAAGACAAAAATAGATTCATGCTCACCATCAAATGGGAGGAAATCCCGAAGCCCCATCCTTTCCTGACAAAATATCTGTATTAAACTTTATATCCTGTGGCAGATATGTGAGAGTGTGTGCCACAGAGAGTGAGACACAGTCCAGGTGTGTCTGTGTGACACAGAGACTCAACAGGACAAATGACCTGCCTCCCACATATCTAATATAATTGTAAAGTACGAGCAAAAAAAAAATCCCTAATCAACACTCTCACTAGGAAGGAAAAAGACAGGATCACAGTAGGTGTGGCCCCACAGCGGTCCTGCTGGGTAGGGTGTTGCCTGTTGTAGGATCTCTTCCTTGGGAAAAGCAGTTTTTCTTGATGAGGCTGCTGTTCTGTTCCCAGAGAGCAACTACTTGTCTATTGTTCTTCTTGTCTCTAAGCCTTCTCTCTGGAAGGACATTTCTGTTATCCTTCCTGACTCTATCTGTAGTCCACTCTAAGGAACATCTGCTCCCTAGAAGCCCAACTGGTATTTCAGGATGCTTCCAGAAACATGTCTTTTCATCTAATCTTGTGGTTCCTTGAACAGTACAGCTCCATAATACTGCAGGTGCCCTCTTATCTCTCGTCTCCAGTGAGCTCCGTGAACTGATTCCCGTACTGACAGGACCCGTGTGGAGGCGATTACTATCTGGCCTTGGATTGTCCGCCTTCTTATCCACATACCTCTGTGGTAGAGACTCTCAGCCCATCGAGAGTTAGACAACCAGCCTTATTCACTTTTCTCTTCTGAATAATTTTGTCTAATAAGAGGGATCTTATTGTATCTTAATTGTATCTCCTCGTTTCTCTGAGTTATTCAGAGGGCTAAACAATGGAGAAGCGCGGGCACGTCCTTGAGTGGAGCTTTGCCACACGAGGTGAGTCTCACATTCCCCATCATTCAAAGTTTCCTCAGGTTTTGTTTCACCTTCTGTAAGTTAGTTTAGAACCAGTTGCTTCTCCCAATCCTTCAGGCTCCCAAATGTCTAACCTGTTTATTCTTTCACTGCTACTTGAAAGAATAGCCCCTTTTTCTCTGAATCTATTTCCTTCCGTTTCCAACAGCAACCAGCATATGTTATTAACACTATGTTATGAGTTCCATTGTTCCATCATCTCTCTTCCAGGTTGTAGAAAACAGTTCACAAAATGATTCACTTGGAAGCATTAATCAACACTTTCTCCAGCCTCTAATGGTAATTGTTTGCTGATGATTACCAAGTACTGAAACCGCAAGGCACATACTTTGAGATTTTTGTCATTCTTGGTGTTACAGGAACGTCCTATTTCCGATACCAGCTTATGCCCCAGCAAGGTTAGGTTAAGCTGTGCTCTGCTGATAAGCGGTTCCCAGATGGCCACAATTTAATCCTGCTCTGCTTATGGTAGTCACTCCCATCCTCAACGTGGCAGCAGCTCCCCCTTAGCATCTGCTTCCGCAGTTGCCGAGTAGCAAAGGGAACATGGTGAATTGAGCACCATTTCCTAGAAATGAGACATGGCACAGACTCACATTTCACTGCTAAAGCAAGCTGCACCTCCCTTCAAAGAGGTAAGGAAGAGCCATGCTACCAGAATCCTAGGAAACTGAGAACCAGGTCTGCTTGGTGAGCAGCAGTCACCACACCTCAAGGTCTTCCTTCATTCTCTCCCCTCCCAGCTCCTATGCACTGCCATTGCTGTCCCTTGTTCTCCCATAAAATACCCAAGCACACAGCCCAGACTCTCATGCTGGATATCTCAGTTCAAACACTTGTCTCTGTCACTATGAGGTACATAGTATGGAAAATTATTTGGCCCTGCTACACCGCGACTTCCAGATCATTGATTCAGGGATACGGTTAGTAGTCATGGAGGTGCAAGATGGTATATGTGAAGCACTTAGCACATGGAAGATGCTCTCTAGGGCTTAGCTGCCATCATTTGCCCCATCATTATGTGCTACTATCCCAGTAAGTACAGTCTTCAGATACTTGAAATAACAAAGAATGGACTAGATGGATATTCCCCTTCTTCTAAACCTTCCTCTCAAACTAAAACACTTTCCCATGGCCAATATTTCTTCTTCCTAAGATCTCCCAGGGCAAATATTTGTGAAGGTAATTAGCCTTCATGTGCTCTTTGCTGGTATAATCTCTTTCTCCCTAGCATAGAAGGCAGGTAATGTTTGTGCATCCTTTGGTGCAGGAATAGCCCCAAGCAGAAGCTGAAAACGTGGTCACTATGCCACCACCATCCCTGCATGCCTCTGGAAGGCTGGACAAGAGTTTCACACAGTGGCATCAACCGGCAATCCCTGAGGTAGATGGCCATCCAGCCTCTGCCAGAAGTCTTCTGGCTGTGCTCTCTCAGATTCTTCAACCCCCTCCCCCATGCTGCAGAGTCTGTAGTTCTCTGAAAAGCTCTTTCCTCTCAACCCTGCTTAGCGCTGCCAACCCACCTGGAGGCTGGGAACTCAGTCTGTCAGGCATGCATTATCATGTTAAAAATATCTACACAGCCATCCCTAGTATTGTTATCCACTTCGAACGCTGGCATATTTCCTTTAGTTTATCGGGGGATTCCCTAAGACTCTCTGTGATTAATGAGTCCTTTTAGGGTTGGAGAGAGGTCTTCTTCAGTGTCCACACTCACTGCTCAGTACTTTTAAAGCTTGTCTGGGAATCCACATAAACCAAAGAGCAAGAGAGGCATCTGACCATCCATGCTGATATGTAGCACTGTTTTCCTTCTCCTCCTTGGCTCTCTTTTCAAGACTAATAGTTGCAAATAACAGTCTATTCGGAATTCTCAGTACATCTTGTTTGATTCCAATGTTCTCAAAAGGAACATAGAGTTGGCTTTAACAAAAGGCTTCACGGGTTTTCTCCTTATCAGCCAATGACCAGCTCTGCCCTGTGTCTAGCCCTCTGTTTTCTGGACCAACTTGCTTCCTCTCAATGACTCATGAAACTGTGGGGGTTCCCCCCCAAGCAATCTGGGGACTGCCTGCACCATCTGGGCATTGTTCTTGACTTTCATCCTGGAACCTTCCTTCAGTTCTTTGGATCACTTCTTTTTCCCAGAAAGGGCAGGGCTGAGAACTCTTGGCATAGATCTAGGTTACCAATTGCATATGGCGTCGCCCATATGTGAGTCATCCCTGGGCCAGACTTAAGAAGTTCTTACTCTGTTGATGGTACTGGGTTTAAAGTTTGGCTTATCCTAGAACCTATCTCTTTATGGCCTTAAATTTAAGACCTAGTTGAGAACCACTGATTGGCCTTCCTTACTCAGTCAAGAAAGGTTATGTCATGGCTCAGTGGGTACAGATGCTTGCTGCCAAGCCCGAGAACCTGAGTTCAATCCCCAAGACCCACAGTTACCTACTTCCTCCAACTAGACCTCCTTTCTCACCTCCCAATAATGCCACCAGATTGTGAATACCTGACAGCGAATGAGTCCATCCATCAAGACAACCTCTCCTGGCCTCACTGACTGTGGAAATACCATCTCAGATAAACCTAGATACCTTTTTAGTGTTTTATTTTATGCTAGTTAAACATAAGGGTTTCGTTATTGCATTTTCCTACATATACTAATGTGTTTCACTCATATCTTCTACTTTTGTCCCCTGACCACACACAATAATCCCCTGTATCTAGAGGCTCCATTCCCTGATGCCCTAGGTATTTATTGATCCATCCATTGATAATCAGAACTAACCAACACAATCAGCCTTTCATCACTGTGATAAACTACCTGATATACATAGCATAAAAAGGCCAAGTTTATTTGGTCTTGTGGCTTCTGGGGTTTTAGTCCACGGTTGAATGGCTCCATTGCTTTGGGGCTTGTGAGACTGAGCGTCATGGTAGATATTGTGCCATTAGAACAAACCTGCTTACCACATGGCAGCGTGAAAGCACAGATAAAGAAGTTATGAAGACACTAGTATCCTCTCCAGTGTCACCCTCCAACCATCCGACAGCACCACAGATCTCCACATGTGGGCCTGTAGGAGATGTCTAAGATCCAAGCCATAACATTGACCATACTCCTCAAGCTCAACACTGCATTACCTCATTGAGCAGAGCCACTTCACAAAACTGAGTCCTATCAGCTGATGGTGGCCATCATGGGCATAATAAAGTAAGAAGTCTAACAAGATCCAGAAACCAGGAATTATGAGTGACACAAGTACCCCTCTATACACAACAATTCTTAGTTTCTTATATGACCTTTCAGAGACATTATGCACATATTTGGAGGGACAAGGCCTTGCTGTGTAGCTCAGCCTGGCCCCAAACTCATGATACTCCTTTCCTCTACCTCATGAGTGAAGGTTGCAAGCACGTGCCACTATTCCCACTACACACACAATATATACATGGGAGTCTAAGCTCTCCTGAGAAACATTGTCTATACCTTGTTCTTCTCTCTTCAGACTATACCTTAAATATGCTTTCCATAAGTTCACTATGTTTTTTTCTATTTTCATGTGTATGATATGCATGTGTGTGTGCATGTTTGCATGTATGAGGTACATATGTGTGGGGAACACTAGGGGCCTGAGGTTGATACCAAGAATCATCCTCAATCCTTCTTCCACCTTACTGATTAAAGTAGGGTCTCTCAGTGGAACCCTATCTCACCAATATGGCTTATCTCTCTAGCCAGCTTGTTCTAAGAGTCCCCTGTCTCTCTTCTGAAGGAAGCTAGAGTTTCAGCCAAGTTTCCACACCCACGCAGCACGTATGTGGATTCTGAGGATCTGAACTCCACTTGTAGTGCTTTTGTGACAAGGACTTTCACCATGGAGCCATCTCTCCAACGCCGGACTACATGCTTCTGAATGATTTCTGGGTACTCCACTCTGTCCATGTGCCATGATTTATGCAACCGGTTTCCTCTGTAGGGAATACTTTTTTCCAAAGTTATAGAAAAACTAATTTTAGGAAAGGGGGCATTCATAACATATCAAAATGGTCACGGGGCTGTGATCCTTGCATGAGCATATAAAAAGGAGGTAAGAGTTAAAAGGCAATAGCTATAAACATAAAAGGGCATGGTCTTGGGGTGCTGAGTCTGAAAACAGGGAAAATACAACAGAAAGTGCAATATGAAGCCAGATGTGTTCCCAACCACCAAAATGGGAAGGCTGATTAAAAAGCTAACTCTTCTATTCCCCACAGGCAGGGCTGGACTCAGACCCTGACACTGGGGGTAGACATACAGAACCTACCACCAGGAAACAACTGAAAGGTCATTGCCCTTAGATTACTTGCTTGGTTTTCCTTTTTCAGCTCACAATCCTGGTGACATTTCATCAAATGTTTAAAACTAATATGAAGATTTCTAGCTTCTTTCCTTCCTGTAGATCCTGAGACTGAGCCGCTTGCAAGACAAGACCCCCCACTCCCACCCCTTCCTCGATTTTGTTCCTGATTGAAGGAAAACCTTCATCTTGGGTAGAGGGAGTTCCTGATAACATTCGAGGGAGGGAGTAGCGACCCTTGTGGCAAATTGTGTCTGCTGTTTTGTTTTGTTTTTCCAAAGTCAGGTAAATTCATTAAATCGTTGTGCTCTTCAGTGCCCATTGTTCCCGCCCTCCCCGGGTTTATTTAAGTGGTTAAGTAGCTGATGGGCTTTGGGGAAACAGCCGGACAAGTTTCTTCTGTCTTGGCCTCGTGATTAGTCTCTGAGACCTGGGGGTAACTACATTAAAATTTAAATAATAGTTTAAACATATAACAGTGGGTTCTGCCCTTCTTTATGTGTTTTAAAGGACACTGCTTTTGGAATGGCACATTGAAATGCTAAGAGTTGCTATTATTAGGGTCCACTAGTCACCCTCAGTCCTGTCAGTCATTGCTAAGAGAGAGAAGAAACTGAGGCAGAAGGCACAAGGGGTCAGCCACCTCCTCTGCTCCCCTCACCCTTCACAGTAGCATCCAAATTTCTGTCTGCTGGGGACCTCAAGCTGAAGTGTTCTTCGGGGAAGGTGCCCGGAAAGTGTGGGGAAGGCCGCCATGAGTACACCGGTGAACCTTGCCGCTCTGCCACCTTCTGTGAGGTACTTCGTTTCTCACGGGTTTTTCCTCGCCTGTAAAACTGGCCTAATTTTACCTATCTTTGTGCACATATTTGTGAAAGTTAAATCTGCTGGGGAAGGTTGAATTGCCACCCTAGCGCACGCATCCTGGTTTACAGATGTGTTGTGTCATCTGAGTACCAGGAACAAATTTTACCTTGAAACAAACAGCCTTTGTGTGGGGAGAGGCAACTTGGCAGTTAAGAGGTTAAGTTAACTGCTCTTGCGGAGGACCAGAATTTGGCTCCCAGCTCCCACATTGGGCAGCTCATACCACCTGTGACTGCAGGCCCAGTGGGTCCAACGCCTTCCTCTTGCCTCCATGAGCACCTCACTCACAGTAATAAACCCACACACAGATGCACAGATGTGCACATAACTATAAATAAAAATGCAAAACAACCCTTAGATGAAAGTAGATAGCTGGAAAGCCCTATAACCAGTGACTGATGGACAGACAAATGAAGCCAGCTGTTTTCTAATCTGGTGTCTTTGCTGTGCTTGTAGGAACTCAGTAAGCAAGGGAGTGGCCAACATGTCTCGGATCCTACGTTCTAGGACAGTGACAAGCTGGATCCTTGTTGCCTTTGGCCAGTTTGTGTAGCACAAGCCCTCTGCAGTAAATGAGGTGAAACGTTAAGAATAGACGGCTGTGTGCTCTTTAGCCTTTGACGGGTGGACGGACAGAGGCTTTCTTCTCCTGCTGTGCATATTTTTAGGCTTCAATCTGCTATTGGGCGTATGCTTTGATCTCCATAATAAGAAACCATAGACAAGGGGGTTCAAACAACAGAAATTTACTTTCTCCCAGTTTGGAAGGTTGAAAGTCTGAAATCAAGGTGCCATTACAGTCAGATGTTGGTGAGAGACTTCCTGCCGACCTCTCCCTCCACAAACCGAGTGGTTGAGGAGGCACTGAGCAATCTTATAAGGACATTAATCCCATCATAAAGGCCCCACCCTCATGATCTCATCTAAACTTACAGACTTCTCCCACAAAGGCCTCGTCTCAAAAATCCATCCCTTTGGATGTGAGGTCTTCCACATATGAACTGGAGGGAACACAGTTTGTTCCACAGCACCTGACATTTATGTTCTGTCATAAGGAAAAGTGTTGGTGCCTTCCAGAAAGCAGAAACTATTGGCCAATGTATTTTGCAGGTACCAGTGGCCCCTGATGATGGAATGTGTTTCGGTGGCTTAGTGAGGATTCAGCAGGTCTCATCTTATGCCTATTTCAGTGCTTAGCTTCCTGGCTCAGCAATTATGACCTATGGGTTTGTAGCATATTTGTGAACCGGGTTCCAGTGATAAAGACCTGTGTGCTCCTAGAATCTCTTGGATAAGCTGTAACTCAGTGCACTGACCCCTCTGTTCCTGACCTCTTAACAAAACATGCTGCCTAAATCCTACCTGTCCATGGAATGCCATGGTATAAGAAGACAGTCTTCATATGCAATACTACGAGTGTATTGTGATTGTGTACTTTCTACAGTTATAAAAGGTTTATCATTTGCTGCTTACTTGATAATAAACAACATTTATGTTTCTTTTATGTAAGACAGTTTTCTCCTCAGTGATAGAAAGTGTTCGTCAGCTCTCTGTTACTGTAGGAAATACCTGTAATGCCTATAAATAATACATTTATAGAAAGGAAGGTTTACATTTGGCTCAGTTTCATGGGCTCCAGTTAGTGTTTGATTCGCACTGTCATTTTCAAGCTGGAAACATGGCATCTCACAGTAGAATCACACAGTGAAATAGCTCAGCCTAAGAGAAGGAAAAGACAGAGGTAGGGTGCTATCTCCCCGAAGGTGCACCCTGTTGTCCTCCCCACTGTCAAGGTTCTACATCTCCCTGGAGCATCACGCAGGAGACCAAGATTTTGCCAAGTGGATCTTTGGGGAATATTAAAGATCTAATCATATAGTTCAGGTAATGAGCAGAACCGGAGTTCCTTAGTCCCACAGCCAATGAATTTTTCGTAACACTAGATGCCGGTACAAAAAAAGGAAGGGGCGTGATTTTGAAGAGGAGCAAATGAAAGTTGCTTCCTCTAGATATCTGGTATGAAAGATTTTTCCAGATGCCCTTAGGTCTGGAGTTCTCAGTGCTGTGCCCATCTTCATAATGAATTAATTTTTCTCCCTCTGTCACTGACACAGAGGTGCAATGTCACAGCCAGTATCAGTGATGTTTGCCTGAGGTTGCTGGGGAAACCTGGCTTCCCTTGGCAGGAACCCACGGGGAGCTGATGGTTCTTAGCTCCCTTGTCCTGTAAAGCCTTTGACTATCTCCCATGAATGACCAGCTCCGTTGGCTCTGCGCATCCCCCAGTTCAGCTTTGCAGTACTGTCAGATGGCAGTGAGATACATGGAAAGACCCTGAGTTTAAGCTTGTGGGCTTTGGCTGTCATGTGGAAAAAAGAATATTCGTGTTTCGCTGGGGTGGTTTGTATCCTGCAAGCCATAAAACAATAGGAAAACAGGTGAACTTAATGGAGAAAATGTTTTTATTTAATGTGTCTACCTTAGCCCCCAATAAGAAAATCCCCTCATCAGATTTATGTTACCTGATGGCAGCACTCCAAGCTATCTTTTATATCAGAAAATGTTTTTGACAATTAATACTCAAAAAGACAAAGGAAAGAGAGAAGAGAGAAAGGACAGAGGAGAAGGGGATATGAGAATCCCCTTTTCTATTTCAAGCTAAGCTTTTTCCTGACTTTCCGTAGCATCCAGGTTTCTATCTCTTCCAGCATTAGTTAAGTGGCCCCATGACCTTCGTTTTGCTTGCCATAATGTGTTATGTATATACACCAAATACTGGGGCCATGCCGCGTTGGAAATAAGTGGTCAACCCACAAGGGAAATTGGCTGAAATGGATTTCCCCTTCCACAGTAAATGAGTTTTCACTGATATATTCTACACCCTCTAAGACACAGCGGCAGAGGAATGAAGGTGTGAGTGTCACAGTGGGAGACTAACACAGCAGCCAGACAGAAGCCAGAGGCGATGGTGATGGAGAGGATGCCAGCGACACACGTATCCCTCACCATCTGTCCAAAGTCAGTGATATCCTATTCTGAGAATCCACTGCATCTCTTTGCCCCTGGATACCTGGTCTGACTCCCACAGCCACACAGTCATCTGGATAATTAACCAGCTTTTTCAGTCTGCCCTCTGGAGGTAGCTGGCCAAACTACACCTTTGTGTGAGCTGGTAGGGGAGGGAGGATATTGGAACGCCCCAATCTCTTTCCTGTCGCCTTTCCTGTACCCTACAAAACCTCAACTTCTGGAAGATCCCTTTGCATATGGAGGAACTTGCCACTTGCCTCAAAAAGTGTGAAGCAGGAGACTTGCGGTTACTCACAAACTCACTCCACGCTACTTATCATCAGTGGGAGGCGGGTTCAACAAGCTATCAGAAACAAGATTTTTTTTTGGCACTTCAAATTATGAAGTCAGAAAGATAAAAATAATCACTGCCTAATATTAACGTGGACTTTAAGCATGTAGCCTGCTCATGCACACTGTCCACTGAAAGGAATCTCTTATTTATGTTAGGTCCCAGGTGACAGGTTTCTTGTCTGCCATCACCATTGATTCATGGCGGTTAGGAAAGGACTAAAGGTAGAAGAACTGCCACCTAAGGGATGTGATGGTGAACCAGTCTAATGAAAGGTCTGGGACCAGGCCAAGCAAACCCCACCTAGCAAAGAAGAGAAGGAGCCCATCTAGTTAGAGAGATAGTGCTTGTATGTACGTGGCATTCTTGTTCATCCATGTGTCCATCGAGTGCTGAGGATGTTCTGGGTACCACAATCTGTTCTGGGACTTGAAATGATGCAGTCCCAGTCAGCTAACTCTGCCATGCGACGCTTCTGTTCTAGAATGAGTATCAACTAGTGTCCACCTTCCAGAACTGAGCACCTAGGCTATTTGGAATTGCCAGATAGTAGAACTATTAAGCCAAAAATTCTCTCCTTTGGCCCAGTCCCAGACCACACAAATTAATGACCAAAATATCTAAGAATCCACCCATTTTTCACCATAAGTCAGTTATGAGTTAGGCTTGGATGTCAGCAGCAGACCAGCAAGGACCGGAATAGAGTCGGTGAATGGGCAGACCCATCTTAGGCTAGCCTGCCTGTGATGGACCATCCTGGTGACAGGGCACTGTTCCCTGCAAATCATGGTGTCTGCCATAGCCCAGGCCCCAGACTGTGAGCAGGAGCTAAGTCTTCTGTTG
Source organism: Ondatra zibethicus (assembly GCA_004026605.1). Classification (NCBI taxonomy): domain Eukaryota; kingdom Metazoa; phylum Chordata; class Mammalia; order Rodentia; family Cricetidae; genus Ondatra; species Ondatra zibethicus. Next base: position 12,987 of record PVIU01003164.1, on the reverse strand, counting down.
CTGGGGAAGGAGGTGAGAAGGCACGGCACCAACGGCATAGACACCAGGAGTCTGGTAACCGCAAACAGCAGGCTCCTTTATTCAGCAATGAGGAGAGCCTTATATTTGATACATTGACATTGTGCTAGGCACCATCAGGACCTCTGACAGTGCCTGTTGCTAGCCCCTCAGGCAGACTTGAGATTGGCTCATCTCTCAGCCTTGTAGGCCTTATCTTCCTACAGTCCTCCATGTTCTTCTCAAGAAGGGCTAAGCAGGATTGGGGGCTAGACAAGACAAATGGCAGGTGGGACATTACCAGGCTGACCAAAGTGCTGGAGGCAAACATAGCTAGCTGTCTGATTACATGCAACTCCTCTGAGTGGGCCATTTGGAGCTAGTGCAGGCCTAACTGTCTATCAGGAAAAGGGCTAGAAACCCACATGCTAGTTACTTCCAGACATCTATCTGCGCTGGCCAAACTTAATACCCAGGGTGCTAACTGCACCACACTTCCTCAAGAACCCAAACAGGAAGCCTGAGGTCCTGTGGGCCCACAAGCTTTCTCGGGGCTAGATAAACTGTAGCCCCCATCCTTAGGAAAGCTGAGAAACACTCAGTGCCCAGGGAGGAAGACAACAGGGGCAGACTGTATACTGGCAGTGGCTGGAGCCGCCCCAAGGCTGCTCTCAGTTCAGGATGCCATGCAAGTATCTAAGCTAAGGGGTCAGACAAGACCAAGAGAATCAGAGAGCTATATAAACTCAACCCAGTACATCATCCCAACAGTTCAGCCAACTGAGGCTCAGTCTGAACTCTCATCAGGGTGGTGGGCTGTGGAGTGGCAGCTGTAGTTAGTGGTGAGACAGGCTGTCCAGTTAGCTGCACTCTCCAGTCCTTCTGGTCCACTGTGGGCATGTTCAGAACCCCTGTATGGAATTCCAAGACCCTGTCTCTGGGGTCAAAGGGGTTGAAAAAAGGGGGGAAAGCTGTGGCACTGGGCGTGAGCCCGTGAGGAAAACCAGTGGGGCGTCAAGGGAGCGTACCTTGTCTCCAGCATTCATGAAGGTTGCTACTCCATAATTGCTCATGGCCAACCAGTTCTGAGGTCTCCTGGGATACGATACTGGCGTGTTAATTATGCCCAGCTCCAGGTGAAGAGCCTTAGTGTGCAGATGGCAAACAGATAGGGATTGAACGTGACTTTCTGCTCGATATAATAAATGATTTCAAAATGATTTCCCATTTGCATTTGTAGTTTTTTAATGTGTGTGTACATATGTTCATGAATGTATGTTCATGTGGGAGTGTGCAGGAGGATATGTATGCACATGTGTACATGGTTGTGGAGGTCAGAATTCAACCTCAGGTGTCACTCCGTCAGGTCCCATCCACCTTGTTCTTTGAGGCAGGCTCTCTGATTGTTCTAGAACTTGCCAAGTAGGGCGAGTTGCCTGACCACTGAGCCTGAAGGAACCCCAACACTGGGATTACATGCAGACCAACTCACCTGGGTTTTTTTAATACCTGGCTTTTTCTTTTTAATGTCAGTTCTGGGGATTGAACTCAGGTCTTCGCGCTTGCACAGCAAGCACTTTGAACTGAGCTGTCTCCTCTACCTCCTCATTTGTCTTTTTAAACTGTGTTTCATTCCTGCTGTGCTAGGATGATGTAATTTAATTTGCATTAAAAAGCATAGACATCACCTATCACCTAATGATTATCATTGACACTTAAATACTTATTCGTTTTGTGTAAATGAGAATTCTCTCTCTCTGTCTCTCTCTATCTCTCTCTCTCTCTGTCTCTCTCACACACACACATACACACACACACACACACACACACACACACACCACCTCGTAAATGAAACCATGTTAGCAGCCCTGGATTCAACTGTATGAATCTAGAGTTCATTTTTCAATAAGCCACTCTGAGTATTATGAGCACTGTGATAACATATATGCAAGATATTATGGAAAGAAATGCTATCCTCCCCTACTTTCCCTTCTATGTTGGATTCTGCTATTGAGCCAATTGGATTAGTAATTATATCACACTTAGAAAGGTTGTGTAGGACAAGGCTGAGTGGGTTATTACAGTTCCTGCACCTACTTTTCTGGTAGATTCCATTTTTCATATCCTGATGAACTGTCTCCTGTTCCCCCTGTTCTCAGGAACTTCATCACAGTTGACAGGTCTTTATTGCCTCGGCCCAGAAGCCATGCCCATGGTGCACAACCGAGATGACCCTTCACTAATTGATTCTGTCATTTCTAAGAGGCAGAGACCACATATGCAGGGACCTAGTTGGTACCTTTGCTTTAATGAAGCAAAAGTAGCTTCGGTGTTTGTCTGTGAAGTAGCATTGAGTTAACTTGAGCTGAAAGTGATTTCAGTCCTTTGAGAAGACCACAAACCCACCAGTCCCCTGTGCTGAGTACTGAAGACTTGCCAGGTCCTTCTCCCTGACTCCTTCAGAGGAACCTCCCTCCCCACTTCCTTCTGTGAAAAAGTGGCATCGAGATCCCAAACACTACTCCCCATGACCTCTGTTGAGGACGCACCACATGGAGCAGCAAACAAGCAGGACTCCTCTTTCTGTTGAATCTATGTGCATTTCATATTTGCTTGGGTAAATCAGATAATGGACACCAGAGGGAACCCCAGATTCCTCAGTTTATAGAGTAAAGAAACAAAACAGCCGAGAGTAGGGGTGCATACTCGCAGACCCTTAACTCCAAAGGCTGAGGCTAGAGGACTGTGAGGTCGAGGCCAACCTGAGATACATAGTGAGACCCTGTCACAAAAAGGGGGGGGGAGGGAAGGGGAAGGAAGGAGAGTAAAGAGGAGGGAGAAAAGGGCAGAGGAGAGGAAGGCAGAGGGGGACTTTGAAACTAGCCATACAAACATGTGGCCCAGTCATCCATTCAAACAGTCATTTTACAGCTAAACAAATATGTAGGATGATTAATAAAAACCCAGAGATTGATATTGGGGTTCAACATGAAGATCAGAAAGCAAAACAACCACCCACTGGCTGTTACCTCTACCTCAGTCCAAAATGGCGATCCTGCCTCCAGGATCTCGAATGACAGAGTTGGGACTGCCACACCCAGCCTCATGGGGATTGATTCTGACACACGAAGCTGAGTGTCAGAGACTTCTGCCAAAATGTAATGACCTTGAAAAGCCACTTAACTCAAAGAGCAAATTTTCTCATTTGCCAAATGAACCTAATCATAGTCGTTTGCCATCCTCAAGGGGTGTTGTGCGGTAGGAATACCTTGCTCCCTTTGTCTCCATCTCTGAAGGGAGGGCAGGTTAACCATCACTTACCCTTTAGGGTCCGAAAAGACTAAGCAGGGCAGGCGAGACAAAAACACTGAGCTTCCACTGTGTTTTAGAGTCATCTATTATCATCTTTTAAAAGTTCCTTCCTGGGCAGGAAAGATGGCTAAGTATGAGGGACCAAGTTTGGGTCTCCAGAACCCATGTAAGAGCTGGGCAGGCATGGCAGCCACCTGTAATCCGGATACTGAGGAGGCAGACACAGGAGATCCTCAGGGCAAGCTAAACTAGCAGGAATCAGGGAGTTCCTCATTTATTTCAAGGCCCTGGCTCTATAAATAAATTAGAAAGTAGAAGATATCCAATATTATCGTCAAGCCTCTTGTGGATAGGCATCTGTAATGGGAGGAATGGGTTGCTTGTTGTACCGGTCGCCCAGCTAGCTTACACCCGAAATAATCACACAGAAATTGTATTAATTAAATCGCTGCCTGACCCATTATCTCTAGCCTCTTATTAGCTAACTCTCACATCTTAATTTAACCCATTTCTAATAATCTGTATATCACCACAAGGTCGTGGCTTATCGGGAAAGATTCAGCATGTCTGACCTGGCAGCTCCATGACGGCTCTCTGACTCTGCCTTCTTCCTTTCAGAATTCAGTTCTGTCTTCTCTGCCTACCTAAGTTCTGCCCTATCAAAAGGACAAGGCAGTTTCTTTATTCAACCAATGAAAGCAACACATAAACAGAAGGAACTCCTACACCAGGCATCCACATACATGCACATGTGTAAACAGACACATATATACACGCACATATATACATGCACAGAAACAAAAAGAAAGGTTCCTGAAATGAAGACATTTCAATATGGAAACTGGACAGGGACCTGAGGACCTGTCCCTTGCTCAACTTTTATGTCTCAGATGAAACCCACGAGCTGGGAAAGGGGGAAGCAGTTTGGGAACCCATGCATCCATGAGTAGTCCCTTCCAGGGTGGCCTGTGTCTGGCAGAAGTTTAGGATCAAAAGAAACCCCAAATTTGAGTGGGTTGCTAGTCATTTCTTTTTAAAAAAAAATCCACCAGAATTGGAAAGAAAAAACATTAAGAAAATGGTGACATCCCATTTGTTTTGTAGTAATATTATATTAATATGGCTCAGAGTTAAATAAATAATATCAGCCTCATAAAATCTTAAATATAAGCTCATTTTCCTCTTATTTACTTTTTGTCATTATTTTTGAGACAGGGCCTTACAATGTAACCTTGGCAGGCCTGGAACTTGCTTTGTAGACTAGGCTGTGCTTAAAATTAGAGAGGTAGTTCTGCTTCTGCCTCCTGAGTGCTGAGACTGAAGGTGTACACTGCCATACCCAGCTTCCTCCTGTTTATTTTGATGTAATAATACATCTATGCCAAAAAGATGATATATCCACTGTGTGGTGTTCATATTTTGATTAGAATTTTCCTGAGCTTAGATTCAGTTTCATGAAGGAAAAAAAAACTTTCCTATTCTCCCTTTTTTCCTCAGAATTTCTGATTTGATATTAATCTGCCATCCTCATTTATAGTCATGGGGAAATGCACAGGACACGCCATCTAGTCTCATTGTAGTTCCTTTCCCCATTGTGAACATTTCTTTTCCTTTGCTCTTTGGCCTTGGGTGACAAGTCAGAATTCCTCAAGAAAGTCAAGTTTTCATGACTGGGCAAGAAATCATTGAACTCACAAGCCTTATGTGCCGTGAGGTGCATGGCAACCACGTGACTCACAGTAGACTCAGTACTGGCTCAACCTGAGATCACATCACCTTCGCTTAGATTTAAAACGAGTCATTGTTCAGTGAGGGACTCGTGTCCCTAGGTAAAGACCTAGGATGGCAGGTGACTGCCAAAACACTGAGATTTCCTGAGTAGAATCAAAGACTCACAGTCGGTGGCTTCCCTGGTAACAGGCCATCCATCTAGTTTAAGCCCAAGGTTGCATAGGGATTCTGTTCTCAGGAAGGGATTTACTAAAGTCATGTCTGGTGTGGGTTTGGAAGCGAGTGGTTTATTTCATCTTGCACCTTGGAGTTGTCCAGAGAAGCCAAGGCAGGAACTCTAGGCAGGAACTTGAAAATAGGAGCTGATGCAGAGGCCGTTTGATGGAGGAGTCCTGCTTGCTCCTCAAGCTTTGCTCAGTCTGCATGCTACACACTCCAGGACCACATGCAAGGATGGCACCACCCACAACGGACCGGGTCCTTCCCTGTCAATCACCAACTAAGACAATGCATCACAGGCTTGGCCACAGCTCAGCCTGGTGGGAGCTTCTTCACCAGTGGGATTTCCTCTTCCCAAATCACTCTAGCTTGGGCTAAATTGGCACAAGGCCAGACAACACAGTAGCAGACCCAGAAAGACACATGTTAAATGTTCTCCCTCATATGTAAGACTCAACTTCAAATATTCAGAGTTGAGTGTTCAATTCAGAGTGTATGTGCTAAAGCCAGGAAGGAAGAAAGGTACCATTGTTGGGGGCGGTGCTCAAGGGAGAGGGATTGTAGATCACAGGTGATATGAAGGGGGAGGGGAAAATGAGGAGAAGGCTTGGAGTAGGACAGATGTCAGATGGTGAGGAATAAGCAACATGAAGGGTGTTTTAAAAAGTCATTTAGAAACATACTATTTCATAAGCTTCCTAAGAAGTATAATCTAAAAACAGAAAGGTTAACTGGAGTTATCCTACACAGACACAAATTGTTCTTCCCAGAAAGCGTAAGGTATTAGACACAAAGGACAAAGCAGATATGTGAAACATACATTGGAGTTGTTAATCAAGGGGTCCCAAAGAGCCCCCCAAAAAAGAGTATAGGCTATTGTCATTGTTCTAGATTGTCAATCAGAACTTGTTGGCAAGACCCTCTTAAAGACACTGCATCCTATGGTCACAGGACATGGAAAAGTCATGCTAATGCCGATACAGAGCTTCCTCCCTTCCAGATAGCTTTCATGGTGCTAGAAGGGGCTACCCAAGGCTGCTAGGAGAGACATCCTCAATAGATTTGCCCAGCTGTGAGTGCTACAGGCTACTTGGCACAATATGCCTGCTGGTGCAATAGTGACGTGAGTGTCGTGGGGGTAACCGGTAGCTTTTTGGTTGGATTTAAGGCCCACTCTATGAGAGGGTCCCATGTCAAGACTGTAAGTCTACCCAGGAATCCATGGCCCAAGGATGCACAGCCACTGATAGCCTTTTCCACCAGGGAAACTTCATTTTTCAGTAAGAGATTTACTTGCTAATTCACGTCTGTCTTGTGGTAATTTTTTTTACTCATTTTTCTCATGAGGTGTTTTAACAGCCACATACAACAAAACAAAAATCTAAGCATAGGTAGGATGGCTCAGTGGATAAAAGTGCTTGCCACCCAAGACTAATGGCTTGAGTCCCATCCCCAGAGCTCCTGAACACTGTCCTCTGGTCCACAAGCACATGGCTTGTATGTTCCCATACTCTCACAGAGATAATAACAACAATAATGAGTAATTTTTAATCTAAGACCTTCTAGAAACTATAGCCCCCAGGCTCTGCCTTTTTATTAGCTGACATTTGTGTGCCATCAAACCTCACTAGTTAGAGAGCTCACGTATGCCATAAAACCCATCAAGCCAGAATCGGCTGGCTTTCCTAGAGCTTGGAAGGAACACTACAGTGTATATCTGACATCTGGGTTTGTTTCTATTTTTAGTGACTATGTCTCCATTTTTAGTATCGAATATGTAACTGTGGTCACTGACACAGTAAGAGACAAGTAGAAACATTTGACCCAAGATTATTCTCATTAACTCAGCTCTAGGCTTCTGTAGAAAGTGGATTATGACCAAAGATATTTACATCCTAATCCCCAGACCCTGTGAAGGTGTTTCCTTACAGGACAAGAGGGAGGAACTTCACAGACATGATTAAAGTTCATGGTGGGATCGATGTGGTCATATGAAAGGGGATGCAGGTGCATCTGAATCAGAAAAAAAAAAGAGCAAGCAGAGGTCAGAGAGAGAAGAAAGGACTGGAGATCTAAGCGGCCAGCTTTGAAGATAGAGGATGGGTCTGCAACCAAGGAACACAGGCTGCCTCTCCAAAGGCGAGGAAACAGACTATCCTGGAGGGCTAACCCAAAAGACCCATTTCAAACGTGCAACTTCAGGAATGAGAATGCGCTGTGGCTGGTGTAGCCTCTGAATTCATGGCATCGTGGTGGCAGCAACAGTGAGCTAGTACAACTCTGCTTTGGTATTGTTTCTGTCAGGAGGAGAATAGTACAGACATAAGACTGGGAGAAAGGGCACTGATCAGCCCATAAGTAGGGTAGATTTTGTTTTGAGTGCTTGAATTTCCACCCGTAAATTCAGAAAGGGCCTGTTCACAGGAGTAGAGCCCAGGCAAGCACCAGTGAGCGAGCCAGTGGCTGCCAGAGACTGCTCTGGGTGAGCATGGGGGCAGGGTATGCATCGTGTGCAGCCCCTGTGGGTTTCGCCAACTCCTGCAGCTCGTTTATGACTTTCTTTTTGAAGCTGTGCCTTATGTAGCCCAGGTTGACCTGGAACTCACTACATAGCCAAGGGTGACCTTGAAGTCCTAATCCTCCTGCCTGTGCCTCCCAAGTGCTAGGATTACAGGCCTGTGCCACCACACCCAGTTCACATGGTGCTAGGGATGGAGCCCCCAGTTTTGTGCTTGCCAGGAGAGCACCCTGCCAACTGAGCTACCGTCTCAGCTCCTTTTTTCTAATTTCATGATGTATATTTAAAAATTCATTGCATTGTGTGTACCTTGGGATTACAGCATGATGTTCTGAGGCAAAAACAGATGATACAGTGGTTACCATAGTGATGCAGGTTAGCATGTCTACCCTCTCTATGGCGAGAGCAGCTAAAATCTACGCTGAAAGTAATCTGAACACAATACTATTCTATCAGCTTTGTTCTCCGGTACTGCATTAGAGGCTCTCAACACACTTTTTAGCAAAATCAGTCATTGCCAGCACTCCGTACCAAGGCTCTTGCTTGGTGCACCAGCGCACACCAGTCCTTCCTAAAAGGCTCCTTCCCTCCGCAGCAGCTTGGTGTGGGCACCCTGAAGTGCCTTGCAGGCAGCAGAGCTGGGCAGGAATCTGGCCTGTCATTAAGAAGCCAAAACAGGGAACACACTGACATTGTGGGTGGGTTGTCGTTGATTGGGAGAGAGAGAGAGAGAGAGACTTCATCATTTGGACACCTGAACATATGAATAAAAATAGATTTTCTTAAGAAACATAAAGCAGACTCAAATGTCTCCTAGGACTGTAGTGGCTTGAGAGAAAGAAAGGAAGGAAAGAAGGGAGGGAGGGAGGGAGGGAAGGAGGGAGGGAGGGAAGGAAGGAAGGAGAAAAAATGGAGACTAAGGTTTTTTTAACTGACATGTAGTAATTGCATATTAATAGGGCTCAATTTGGTAATAACGAATGCATACAGCACATAGGGGTCAAATGGGGTAGTTAGCATGTCGTCTCTCTATCATTTCCTCTGTTCTAGAATATCATACAATATGTAGCAGGTTATTGTGGGCCATGGTCAACTCACTGTGCTTGGCACACCAGAACTCAGTCCCTCTGCCCCACTATGTTTGCATCCCATCCTCACAGCAGCAAGATAGGCGAGCAGCCCAGCCTGCCACCAGTGCCACTGCCTATCGGTAGAGAAACCCAAAGGGAGCAGCCCTTCCCAGAACAGGCTTGTATGTCCACTGGCTTCTGCATGTTTCTCTCTGAGGGGTAGGGGAACGCAATTGGGGGAACTCAAGAGGAAACCATCCAGGCAGCATGTCCCATTCAGGTGCCTAAAGTCAGGCAGCAAGCTGCCTTCAGGACCCCAGGGCACAGCCCAGTGGCACATTGTGCTTTAGGAGCTGGTATTTCTCCCTTAACTGGCTCCCCTCTTCCATAAGGGTTACAGGCAGTTGTGAGCTATCCAACATAGGAGCCGGGAACACAAGCAGTATGTACGCTTAACCACTGGGACATCTCTCCAGCCCCTAGACACAAATTTTTTATCAGTTACATGGTTGTAAAGCTCTTTCATCCATCTGTCTGTTGTCTTTTCATTCCTTTCCATCACATTTGTTCTTTGGAATTGTCATACATGGACAGCATGCAGTCTGATTACTCTCCTTCCCACCCTGTTCAGTCCCTTCCTCCATACAATTCCACTGGAGTATGGTTGGCCTACCAGGGACCACACACTTTAGAGAATTGTCCCTCCTGCAGAAGCTGCCCACTACCCATAGCTCCTCAGTTAGTGATGGAGGTTTATGAGCCCCTCCCTCCTCCATGGTGGAACTGGTCTTGTCTGTCTTGTGAGACAGCCACAGCTGCTGTGAGTTTATGATCACAGGGGTCCTGTCACATCAAGAAGACATTTGATCTGGTCCTCCCTGACTCTAGCTCTTAAAACATGTCTGCCCCCTTTCTGCAATGGTTCTGAGCCTTGGGTGGACAAGGATGGTATCAGTGTCCATTTGTGGCTGACCACTCCACTGACACTGATTCTCTAGACCTTGACCAGTTGTGAGTTTCTTCATTAACTGCTATTCACTGAACAAAGGGACTTATCTGATAAAATGTGAAAGTTACACCATCCCTTTGTGAGCATATAGATAAAAATTCAGAGGGAAGTTTAATACTATGTCCATTTAGCTAAATAATAGTACTAGTATTACCCCTGGGGCCTATGAGCCCCCAGCCATGGGTCTTTTGCCAGATTTATAGTACCAGGTACGTGTTTCTTCCTCTGGCACATACTTTAAAACCAACCAGAAGCAGTTGTTAGCCCTCTAATACTTGTGCCACTATGTGCCATGAGCATCTCTTGCCATGTTGACAGTGAAGTAACTCACAGGGATCACATCTAGGTGAGATTCTTAGTGGATTTATCCCCCACAAGCATGCATATCACCTTCTGTAGCTTATGAAAGCTAGCCAACATGGAGGAAGCTTCATGGTCAGTACCTACTTGATTTCTCCATGTCCTAGGACTTCAGCAACAATGAGACATTTATCCCATGGAATACTCTGACACCATCAGAAACAGTGAGGGTTTTCAATGGACTTCTATTGAAGACATACAGGATAAATTATTTGTTAAAAGCAATATTTGGGAGCGATGGCATAGCTCAGTGATAGGACACCTGTAAAATATGTGCAGGGCCCTGGCCTCCACCTACAGCACTGCAGAGAGATGTTGCATGGTATATTATAGTCTAAAAGTCATGTATTAAAAAATAAATGCCTATCTTTTCATATTGACAGATGGGTATAAAATAGGAAAAGTATATAGAATGAGCCTGTGGTTGATAGAAAAAACTATATTCTTCATGTTGACATATGGATATAAAGTAGGAAAAGTATATAGAATGAGCCTGTGATCGATAGAAAAGGCTATCTTCCAAACTCCCCTAAGATGTCACAATACCAGAACTTGCAATATGTTACCTACATGGCAACGGACACTTAAAGCTGCAGATAAAATTAAGGTAGCTAGTTAAACTAGAGTATACTGGAAACACTTGATCCAAGAAGTTTGAAGCCAGCCTGTGGAATATAGTAAAAGTGTGTGTGTGTGTGTGTGTGTGTGTGTGTGTGTGTGTGTGTGTGTCTGTCTGTCTGTCTGTCTGTCTGTCTGTCTGTGTCTCTTGTGTGTCCGTGTGTGTTGATGCGCATATATATTTAGATATATATTACATGTATTATGTAATCTTGAATGCCCCAGAGTGCTCAGTGAATATACAAGGGCCCTTCTAAGTGCATTTGACGTATTCAAATGCCATTACTGGTTTTGAAGATGGGGAAAAGGTTAAGGAATGTAGGCAGCCTTGAAGCAGAAAAGGCCAACAAATAGATTCTCCCCTACAGACTCCAGAAAGGAACACACTGTGAACCCTTGGTTTTAGACCAGAGGCACCAATTCATACTTCTTGTCTCTAGATCCACAAGGTAATTGTCTTAAGGTTTCTAATGCAGCGACGAAACGCCATACTAGCATGCAAGATACAGGGGAGGTCAAAATGGAGAAGAGCAAGAACAAAGAAGTGAAGCAGACCTTATGAGAGACACTCAGTACCTGTGTGGTACTCGGCAAAGTGCAGGAAACCAACCTGAGCAGGTACTCAGGATGGATTCCGGAGGACAGGGTGGGCTACTTCGGGCTTGGATGCATTGCTGAAGATTTGAGCTTTATTTAGTAGTCTATGAAAATCCCTGAATTCTTTGGATTTGTTGTGGAAAAATGGATTAAATTATCCCTGAAGATTAATCCTTCAGTGCAAAGAGTTCAAGGGGGAAAGACTAAGAGCATGCCCCGGGGCTGAGGACAGAAGGCAGGCAAGGAGCAGAACGCACATGGGAATGTGGGAGGACTGTGGAGCTTAGCTCTGGCTGGGTTGGTGGGAACCCAGCTGAAACAGGCAAGGGAGTTGACCCGTCAAAGTGAAACCAAGTGTGAGGGTGGGAGCAGGCTGGGATACAGTGATCTCCTGAGTAGCCGTCACATGAGCAGTGGGACCGGAGTGATTGACATGGCTTTGCAGTGGGTGGAACTGAGCACAATTGTGTCTCCATGGCAGGACCCGCTCTGTGAACAGTCCATCTCCTCTGCTAACCACTGATTATTCTTTAGATAACAGTCGTTATTCTTCCCCACAACCATGTAGCCTATCCTGTTTCACTCATTTTCCTCTGGCATCTTCCTCTCTCGTGAGTTTTTAAGGTGTGACTCTTCTTTGAGCCCATTATGCAATATTTATCTATCATCTATCCATCTCTCCCTCTTTTCTCCCTCTCTCTCTGCTGGACTGTTGTTCTCTGAAGAGCTCCCCAGTCACCCAAGGAATCAGCACACACTATGTTACAAGAAATCTGTCTTTATTGCTAACATAGAACCTTCCATCAGAAAGTCTTTTCTTTCCTACATCAGCTAAAATGAGAGCCATGACCTACCTCTGATGTGCACCATCAATGCTAATTAGTTCAAGACTCTGATATGCACAATTAAATTTTATCTTATAATGTCTTTAATCAGAAGTTTTTTTAGAGGAAAGTCTCCTTGACCATAATGCGGAATTAAGGGCTTGCCAAAAGCATAAATGGAAGAATGCATGGAAGAGGCTACTGACTTTGAGAAGACTCCTTCCACAGGCATATCTTCATGCAGTAGCCATGCACCCATCTCCAAAGACAGTCATCCCTCCAGGGAGCCAATGTCCAATCAGAAGAGCTCCTTCTGGCCAACCTTTTCCCAAGGCCAGGGAACAATTGCTGGTTTCATTGTATAATTATTCAAGAAACAGTACTCAATTACACTGAAATGCAACATTTTGATACCCAGGTCTTTCAGACCCTTTCAAATGTATCACAAATGTAGAATACCTCATAATTGAAATATGTTTTCCCAGTACCCAGAATCTGCATGCAAAGACGTCTGCAACCCTTTTGCGTTCTTCAGGAGATGGCTTAACAAGCTTGTAAGAAAACTTCTATGAAAAAGGCTTAGAACGTCTCTGCTTTCTTTCCTTCAACGTGGAGTAATAGCCAACAGGACACAAAGAAATTTATTTTGAGACATAACCTTCTATAAGCTATGTCCCATCTCTTGGGCCACAAATGCATACTCCTCTACTACCTCCGCCTTGATGAAGTTAC
>PVIU01003163.1:108235-151936 GCA_004026605.1 Ondatra zibethicus | reverse complement strand
GGGGAGAGAGAGAGAGAGAGAAAAGGAGAGGGAGGAAGGGAGGGAGGGAGGAGACAGAGAGAGAGAGAGAGAGAGAGAGAGAGAGTAAAGCATGTACAGAGGGATGGGAATAAAAGAAAGTTGAGTCAGATCCAAACCAGACCATGAAGCAGCCTCAGCTCTACTTTCTCCCACCCCCGACTGCTAACTGAGGCCTCCCGTCACCAAGATGAACCGGGAAGGTTTGCTATTGACAGTTGAGCAATCTACACAATAAAACCTAACCGTTTCCATCCCCTATACGATTTTGTCAATGTTTTCAATGGATCGCCTTCCGGGTTGGGTTCTCACACTACCACTGACCCCTTTCCCTTTTCTTTTCTCTCCCTCAAGCGTGCAAACGCAAGGAGCAAGAACCTAACAAAGACAGGAACAACTCCCAGAAGAAATCCCGCCTGGTGTTCACGGACCTCCAACGCCGAACACTCTTTGCCATCTTCAAGGAGAACAAGCGTCCTTCGAAGGAAATGCAGATCACCATCTCCCAGCAACTGGGGCTGGAGCTGACCACGGTCAGTAACTTCTTCATGAATGCCCGTCGCCGCAGCCTGGAAAAATGGCAAGATGACCTAAGCACGGGGGGCTCCTCCTCCACCTCCAGCACTTGTACCAAAGCATGATCCAAGGACTCTCACCTGGGCACAAGTCACCTCCAAATGAGGACAACAGATACCAAAAAAAACCCAAAAATACCAAAAAAAAAAAAATCACAGACATCAGATTCTTAGCTGGGGCCCTTCACTGGTGACTTGAAAGCACAATTCTCTTGAAACTTCTCTTCTAGCTGTAATCATAGGCCAGGTGTTCATTGTGTTCGGTTTTGTTTTAAATGGCTACAGAGTTCAAGTGCGCGCTGAAAACGAATCTCTCTGAACCAGACACTATCCTCCGAGCATGCTAGGCATCCCCGAGATCCAAATGGGGCCTTCCTGGAGCGAGTTCACTACAGCAGGGTGTCCACCAAGCTCAGTATGGCTGTGAGCGCCAACAGTCCCATTCAGGCGCTGTCAATCTTTTGCGGCCGCCGCCCGCGAGGAATAGTGGGAATCTGGCCTGAGTAAAGACGCAGCATAGGATTCCAAGCCACTGCGTGATGAAAAGAATTTAACAACAAGAAAGACCTCATTTGCTTCCCAAGTGCTTAGCGTCTTTATATCACAATATACTAAAATTCTCAGCCATAACATTACAAAAAAAAATCAGAATGGTAATTACTGAGCACAAGTTTTAAATATGAAAATCAATAAAAATCCAAGGACCTGTTTTTTTCCAACTCAGGCATCTTTTGACTGGATAGTTTAGGAAGCTTTAGGTTGATTTCAGTTTACAATGTTCCTTTTCCTTACCTCCTGGAAATCTCATGTGGTCTTTTGGATCCGTCGGGGGAAAAAAATAAAAGTCAGTTCACTTGAGCTCAAAGTATCAAGCACAACGAAGATAAAACAGAAATAAGGAAGGTTCTGGTTTCAATGCATTCAGTTTCACAAGGCGGTTTAGATCCGCCTCGCTGTGGGGAAGTCATTAGGGAATCATTGGAAATATGGCTTCAAGCACACTTTGCAGTTTGTTACAAATCTATTTGTCCGTAAGGCAGATGCACACTCAGGAGGCCAAGTTAACTGTTACAGTACAGGAGCAAATGCATCGTTTAAAAAGATCTAGATTTTTTAGATCATTACCATATCCTTGATTTACTAGTCACCCAGTTCCTCCTCTGTGCATTACGATGACCATGCGGTTCATTCTCATTCTTGCTGATTTATGTTGTTCCCTATCCCATCCCATGAGTTGGGATGCTTCTATTGTTTTCTAGAAAGAAACAGTTTAATAAGCCACATCCTGTCGTCTCTTCCTAACTCTCTTCTATTGTTGACTCATCCTTGTAAAACAGCTGACTGAATCTGGAAAGAACACAGCACACCAAAGAAGCAGAATACTGCAAACCAAAGACATTTATTACCTGCCATTTTCTAGCCTACAAATACTGTGATTACTTTTAGAGATCAGAACACCTCTGTAACTCCGAGTGGCATTCAGCTCTTGTCTTGGGCTCACCCTCTAGCTGAGCAAAGCAGCTATGTCAATGACATTCACCAACCATCCAGGCTGTGGCTTCACCACGCCAGCTCTGGTTGTCACTTTCGCATAGCAAGTGGAAGAGGGCCCACAAAACTCTGGGAGATTACAAAGGTCACTATGTGCGTATTTACCAGTGAATGGCCCCAGGTGGGCACCGTGAGGTGTTCCAAGCAAGCCAAACGCTGCAATGATTCTTTACAGACACTTAAGACTGACTTTTGTATGAATTACTTAATTGAAACCAAAGAATCTTTTTCTGCACCTACTTCTGCAACAAACAGAACTGTCCCATTAACTGAGTAAATGATCCCATCAATCACCAGAAATCACCACCAACAAGAAAAGCACGCTAAAATAAAAACAAAAACAAAAAACACCGAAGACACACTGTGTTCAAACAGACCTCTTGGGACATTTTTTTTTTTTTTTTTTTGGAAGCAGATTTGAAAGAAAGGGTTGAGACAAGAATCAAAACACAGAAGAGCCTCAGTGGCCGCTGCTTCATTTGACAACTCACTCGGTAATCTTAAAGCTGAAGATTGTCTTTAATTTGTGCCTATGCAGTTTTTTCAAAAGAACATGGAACAGAGCAACAGAAACCTCAACAGCTACAATACCAAAGACGAGGATTCTCACACCTTTTGTCTCAGTTCGTTACCTTCTTTTGCCTGGCTAAAATACTAATAGCGTCATTGATCTGTACAAAGGTAATTGATTTTGTTTCTTTAAGCAACAAAAGGAAAGGGTCATTTGTTTGATTTCATTGCTTCCCTTTAGTTTTGTCTTATGGCTTTTTACTCAGCATGGAATCCCCCCCAAAAGGTTCCATGGACCCCAAATTTGAGATGTTGGGATACTGAATGCTGTTCCCCTCTCTCTTCAACAGAGTCTGGGATATACTATTGTCGCTTGAATGTTTGTTGCTTAACCCTTAGACTTGGTTGTTTCTATGTTCAGTGTCTCATCATTAGGGGAGGAGAGGGGAGCAAGGGTCAGGGGTAGGAGTCTTGGTGATACGTCCTCTCCAGAGCCACAGAACCAAAGAATTTATAGAGAAATTTACAACCTCATCTTCATGTGATTGCCACATGTTAACAGGGCTTCATTTGGGGGTGGGGAAACATGTAAAAAGAATTGCCAGTTTCTACTTTTCTATTAGCTTTTTAAAAAAAATCAGCTGTAAAGTTGCATTTTTAAAGAAAGATATAAATATATATATATTAAATGTATGAGTACATATATAGACCAACCTGCATTGGTGACAACCCAAAGTTTTACTGTCATCATGCCATCTTTTTGTCATATGTTCCATTTACTGAGTATTTGGTTCACAACTGTTCTCATTTCTCATACCATTCCAGAGTTAATTTGCCACTAGGGTTGTCTGGCAGTATTCGTATTTCTATGTCAATTTATGGGAAAAGTTGAAAGTCACATTTAAGTATTACTACATGTAACCTGTTGATGAATGGATTCATGATATAAATGAGTTTCATTTGCATTTAGTCATCTCTATTCCATGCCTCAACCATGCTAAGCAAGATTTCTCCACCAGGTTAGCTCAGAGCTACTGTTACTGGTAGTTTGGGGAATGCTTAGTTGTTCATTCCCATCCACTGTGGAGTAGAACACCCAAATATCCACCTTCCAGTAGATGCCCCATCCATCAGGGTAGTCTAGATTCTTCATAATGAGCAGAGCCACCAGAGACTTCTCATGGGGAAGTCCAGCGCCTATTGCAATAGGTTGACCAGGTGTCCTCAGGGTAGTAATTCCCAATTTGTATTGACAAGTTTGAGTGCAACCAAAGCTGCCAGTGGGGTGGAACAGGGTTTTGGGAGGGTGGGGGGCATAGCTCAACCCTGGAGAAAAGACATATGGCAGATTGTGAGGAGAGTCCCAGATTCCCATCCCTGGGGAGCCACATTTCTGCTGTGCCACCTCTTTCTGTGCCCAGTGTGGCCTATCCTCTACATGGGCATCATTTCTAGAACTCCGTGTGATTTTTATCGTCTTTCCTGCCCGGGGAATGTTTCTTTCACTCTTCCCTTGTTTCCCTTTATCTCTTGCTTGTATTCCATGGACCCTTGGTCAAATGACCAAGAGAAATGCATATTTCTTCCAGAGGTTGCTCCCATTTCAGCTTGTTCAGGTGAATTTTGGCTTGGGCAAACACTAAATGGGCCCCTGTGATGTGTGGCCATTGGGAACGGTGGTTCTGCTGGAATGTAGGCTGAGGAACCAAGCACCTTGTTTTGGTTGGTGACTGACACACTAAGTAACAGCATTTGGGTCTCTACATCCTTGGAAGATGGTGACATGAAGAAAAAAAGCAAGAAAAATGTCTCACGTATCTCAGATAATATCAAAGAGAGTGCTTGCTTTAAGAAGTTATTTGTACACATATATGTATATGTGTCTGTATACATATGTGTCAAAATTTTAAGCCCTACAAAGTATAATTTTGCTAGCTGGCTAGCTGTAAGAAAAAAAGTGCTATACTGAAAGGTTATAGAATTTAATCCAGTGTTTTTTCCCAAAGCTTTTACATTTTTATTTTAAATTAATAGTCTCAGATAAAATAACCATTGGATAAAGTCTAGAGTCAAAATCCTCAATCCAAGGAAAGTTCCAGGCCGCCTCAGCCATCAGCAACAGCTGGACACTATGCAGTAATAGTTCACAATCCAATTTCACATTCTTGGGGTGACAGAAACCCAAATGCTCAAAGCTTCTGGGTGAAACAAGTCTTTCTTTAAGCCTTTGCATAACTAAACTTGTGTTTTCTTTTGTTTTCAGTGTGATTTTAGTGATGGAGATTCAATTCCTTCATTACCAGAATTCTTTTAAAGGAGAGTCAATATATTTATTTTTTAAAGGACAATAACAACAATAATAAAAATTCGATTCCATTATTTTAAAAATTCCCCACAATGTTATAGAGCATTTAGTTTGTGCCACAGACTAGTCTGAGCCCAGAAGGAAGACTGTGTGCACAGCTCCAGTTTTTCTAAAGGCTCTTGGCAGCTTCGGCTTTGGAAATCCAATCTCATTGTCACTTCAAGCTAAAGCAAACCAAAAACTAGGAAGTTAAGCCTACTAGACACACACATACAGTTTCCTAAGGCAAGTAGTTAGTTTCAAAGCCAAATATCAACAATTCAATTTTAAATAATCAAAATTATTTAAACACAGTCTATGTTGGGCATCCATGACTTAGTGCCAGTAAATTAAAATTGAATATATTTTTAAACAAGTAGTCACTATTTGGTAGGTACAGAGGGGAAGTATCCCCATCATAAAAAAAAATGTCTAGGGATGTGTCTGTTAGCTAGATACTATCATGAAAAATATAATGGAAATACACTTTTGGAGGAAATGGGTCCTCAGGAGCTTGTCTAATTGGAATTTTTCAAAACCTACAAGCAGACTAAGTTCCAAGGTTGTTAAAGAATAATCGTCTATTGAAAAATGGAGAAAGCAGATAAAAGTTGTGGTTAATGTTGGCCACATGGCCCAGACACTGCTTGTCAATCCCTCTTCTAGATTTTACTGCCCAGTCACAGCTGACTTTTTGCTGTTCTGCTGATGCTGATTCAAACTTGCTGGTCTAACCAAGTGAGTGGGAAGCAGAAAAAGGGCTAGAGCCTTTCTGATGATTACCTGCAAAGTTTGATAGCTTAACAGTGCTGTGCAGTAGGCTAACCAGAGAGTCCAGCTGTAAAATAAGCCAAAATAAATCCCCACTTAAGAAGAACAGTATTTCTGGTGGTTGCTTGAACTATAGATGCCCTGATGCCTATTTTCTATCTTCACTTGTTTCTTTGCAAGGTGGGGGGTAAGGGTGGGAGGTTGATTGGTTCGTTTTAGAAAGTCCCAAGTACTTGTGAAACAAAAAAATAAGTCTTAAAATAACTTAGGATCTCATATACTTAGATGCAGAACTTTTCACCAAGGCCCATGTGTTATGCTGTGAGTCCACCTTAAGGGCTCATCAACCTCAGTTACCCAAGTGGCTACCAGTTGCAGGGAAGTGAAAGGTGGAGCCTCGGCTTTACCTCTGTACGCTTTGAGTTAGGTTGATTGACATTAACCAGTTCATACTTTTGAATAGAGAAAAATGTATGTAAGAAAAAAAAATATCACCATAGGTTTGGTCATTCCATGGGAATCTTTCATTTAGCTCAGTTTTTAGCAACAGGCATTTTACATGGCACAGACCTCGGTAGATAAGTTTGCTTGACGCTTATACAGTCTGTGGGCTTGGATGTATACAGATCTAGATACATATTTCAACATAGATCCTCATAGTTGACTTTATATCCACATACATTGCCTAGGAGTGTCTAGACTGTGTACATGCAAGTGTGTACAGACATGCTTAATACATATATATATATATATATATTGTAATCTGTTACAATAAATAAATTTCAAATCATCATGCAACATGTATGTGATACTTTGACAATGTACCTTGTCTTTATTATTTCTTGTAAAGCTGAAAACCAAAGTGCAGAAACGTAAGCAAAAGTATCCCACATCATCATTCATCTTTATACTTGAAATTACTTTCATTTGGGTCCAGCCAAGACCAACAACTTATTGATGGAACACTGGATATTATTTAATTGTCTGTGTTAGATGTTTGATGACTTTGGTCGAATAGCTTTATTCTGAATCTCTCATAACTAAAGCTAAATCCAAAGACCTGAAAAAGAACAAAACTGGGGGCGGGTGGGCTGGGGGATGCATAGGAAAGTGCACATCAGTGGGAAAAAGTGGGCTCTGGTTTCCAGGGTGGAAACAAGGGTGGGGTGGTCTTGTGGAGGTTACATTAGCTAGTGGGGGAGGGGTGGTTTTTTCCCTCATGTCTGTCACATCAAAGTGGTCTTTAATGTGATAAAGCTTTAAATGTTATGCTTTGCTGCTTTGTGTTAACTTAGAATATAGAAAGAAATGACCCGTTTTGTCCGTCAAAAGAAAAAAAAAGTGAAGACAACCCATCTCCACCCCTCAGATATATTTTAACGTGTCTCTTTCAATTGTGACCCGAGAAGCTGTTAGTTAATATAATTAAGTTATTTAAATTAGTTTCTTGTATGCTAGCATGTAGCATTTTGGGTAATTATTTAATTCTCTTTCCTTAGTTTGATTTGACTCCTTGTTCTTATTTATGAAAATGCAGAGCAAGCAATGCTGCATCTGAGATGCAGAACCCTAGCCGCCGTTCCCCTCCACTGGACCCTGCTTCTTAAAACGGTGAGCTTCTGTTACACACAGGGAAGAAACCTAGGTTACAGTGAAACTGAAAAACAATCGGGGGGTATGGCCCCTCTCGGATTAATTTCTACAATGGTTTTAATGGTTTTTAAATTATTTAATTTAAGCTCACAGTGCCACCAGGTACCAGGCGAGCTTCGCCTCTTAATTACTGGGGCCCTCAGAGCCTCTCTATTGTAACTTATTTATTTAACTTATTCGGCATCTGCGACGGGTGCGCGGTACAGTTTATGTTTGTTTAAAACAACAGAGAGCACTGCAGTTTGCTGTCAGAACAACAGAGCAGATTTGTGGACAAGCAGTGACTGCTCAGCCTGAACCTTCTTCAGAACACTCAAGCTGAGATCCAACATCACCGGCCCGGATTTTGGGGCTTCTATATGGAAACTGGAAAAATAAATTAAAAAAAATAAAAAACAGTAAACCAAAAAGAGAGAACCCTTACACTAGCTGCTTCCAAGAAAGAACCCAGTGTGCGTGTAAAGCAACAAAGCAAAAAGGGAAAAAAAAGCAGAAAAAAAAAAGGAAAAAAAAACGGAGAAACTTTCTATTTGTAGTGAGAACCAAAGAAGGCTACCTCACTGACTTTTTCCATTTGTAATTTTAATCGTGTTGATGACACCAAAGATACCAAAGATTCCTTTCTCTGTGCGGTCTGCATTTTGCTTGTGCTCTCCTATGATTTGAACTCTTCCTTCTGATATGGTATGTACAGCCACAGCTCAGACACCCCAAAGAAACAATAATGCTTGTGAAGGTGGCTGCTAACCTGAGAAGGGATCTTTTCTGTGTCTCTTACATTTGCCTGCTGCCCCTCCCGTGTGTTCAGGATGGGGATGCTGCTGTCACTGGGTTCTTTAGAGTTCCAATTCCAATTTGGTGATGAAGACTGCTTGGAGGTGGCCTGCCGGCCTTGCTGTGGCCTCTCACTGGAAAAAGTGCCAGGGCTACTGCCAACTACAAAAATAAGCATTGGATAGGAGAGCTGGACACATTCAGTCACACACACACACACACACACACATACACCCTGTGGCCAGGTTGAAGTAGTTAATCTATGTCCAGTAACCTCAGAGCAAAACCCAACCCATGCTTCCTGGCTCCAGGTCCTATGTCCTGCTTGCTCTGTGGTGCTCTGCGGGTTCTGCCTGGCATTGGTCCACATGTTGTCGAGTAGGAAAGTGGTCATTCTTTATCAATGAGCAGAAACTGTAGCTTAGGGATTAATACTTTCATCCTTTAAGAATATTCTTCAGGTACCTACATCAGAGTCATGTATGATCTGTTGCTTAGTAATGTGGCCAGCCTTGAACTTGTAGGGCCCACTCAGGGGTTCTGCCTGGGAAGCATATTGACCCAAACAGTAAGATGACTTTTGAACACACCCATTTATAAATTTTTGACCAAATAAGCTTAAGTCAGTGGAAGGAGTAGGCTCAATCTTGAATCATTGAGTTTATTTACTATGGCTATTCTAAAGTCAATATTTATCAAGCAAGAAACCTTGGCTACCAGTTTTGGTAGGATATTTTACCTGTCAGCTTTTTTATTTGTTTGTTTTCTTTTTACCTAAGCGTGTTCTCTTTTAACTTCTAAATTAATTCAATTTACATGATAAATGTAAGCCCTCCGTTGCTTGTTGCTAAGATGTATTCCTTGCAAATGAAAAATATCCCAATAGCAGAAGAATGGATATACCAGCTTAATAATGGCTGCATAGTGACTTCTCTCCTGTTTTCCCTTATCAAAACTTGATTGGTCTTCTTTAACTTTCTTTCGATTCTATTAAACGACTAAATCACTATTAAGATCATTCACCAAAGTGATTGGAACATTAGCCAGTGAATCTTTTTTAGCTTTTGGCCACGTGGGATTTAGGTACACACAAGTTCCTATCTCTAGTCTACAGAGCCCTTTATTGAATATTGCGATTTTACATCTCACATAATAGTTATCACTGAGCTTTTAAAGAGACTATTAGATAAAGCTAAGGGCAGATCAATTAACTCATCAGCTCCATACACCAACAGAGTATAGCTGATAGAAGACTTTACAACACTTATAAACAAGGAAACATATCCTTTCTCTCTCTTCTTCTCTTTCTTCTTTAAAGACGGGGTCTCATGTGGTTCAAGCTAGCCTTAAACTAATTGATAGATGAGGATGGCTTTGAACTCCCTCTAATCTTCCTGCCTCTGTGTCCCTAGCGGTGGGACTACAGTTGTGAACCACCATGTCCAAACAGTCATCTTCTTTCTGAAGTTTGCAAGTTCCATGCTGGTGTAGGTGAAAGTCCTTTCCTACCTAGATGGGACTAAAACTTTATGGTCTCTGTATTCAAGGCAAACCTGCAAGGCCTTCTTTCCAAGCAGCTGATCACCAAATTCCTATTCAAATTCAACATTCTCAGACTACCTGGGAGACAACAAACACACTAAGCAGTAGAGTGGTTCCCTGTAAGCAGTAGCACTTTCCCCAGCCTTCCTACCACTGAGCCCTAGGAGAGAGAACCTAGAAAAAGCAATGGCAGCCTGAACACAGAAAAGATCTCAATTGGCAGACCCCTCTTCAGCACCCCCTCCCCCGCCCCCAGCCTCATGCTTCACTTTCAAAGTGTGACATAACCACGGGACGAGTGCCTTGCTTGAACCAAAGCAACGATTTAGCCAGTCTGGACCTCTCTGTGCTTTTTTTTTTTTTTTTTTTATCCTTCCTGTGAATACCTCAGCTTCAACTGGGCCTCCATATAGTAAATTGGTGGGCTTATCGCACTGCGGTGCTTTGCAATGCAACCCTGCAAAGAACAAGATTTGTACTGATACCAAAGGTTCTTTCTCTACGTCTCTTCCTTCTGCCTCCCCATTGTCCCCCTTTTCTAGTCCCTCACGGTTCCAAAGCTTTAATATGAACCTGGGCATGTTGGCAATGCAGACCGCGCAATTCCTTACTGAATTTTCTCAGATATACCTCATAGATAATAGTGTTTAGAGTAATGTTATTATAGCGTATGTAATAAATTATTCACTGTTTCTTTTGGTAACTGTGATTTAAAAAAAAGAAAAAAGAAAAAAAAAGGCTTTATACAGTTTAGGTTGTGCTTTTGTAATAGATGAAAATGTGCGCTTAAAAAGGAAATGTATGTTCTTTTTATTTTTCTTCTCCCCCTTTGGATTTTATTTATTCTGGATTGGGGAAAGTTGCAGAATGAGCCCAAAGTTTACAGTTTCATATTTTGCTGAAGAAACAATCTGTGTTCATTTGCTCTGTTGAAAAAAAAAAGTTATTTTCTACATTTGTGCTAATTGTTCTGTGTTAACAGTGTAGTATTATAATTAGCAACTGCCAATCAGTGCTATAATTTTATGCATGAGGCTAAAAGTTTAGCAGTGTGATGCATTGTGGTCTTAATAGCAACGTTTTTCATTTTGTACTAGATCCTCCCCTTTGGTTCAATGGACATTATTTATGCATGGGCGCCTATCATTTGTTAGCAGTCGTGAACAGTTGTGTATACATTAAACTGTGAAAAATCTACACAGTTTGGCCTCAGACAGTGATAATACTGGTTTTCTTGGGAGATGTATTACCTTGAAAATACCTTCACATCTGTTGGGATTTTGAAATGAGTCAGATGGAATCAGGTTTGAATTTTATAATGAGAAAGGTCATCCAAGTTGCAGTTAGCTTACTTGAACCCCATAAATTGGGACCCTCATAACCCAGCTATATCGCGACATCTGAGAGAGCTGGAAATTAGCAGCAGAGAGCAACTCACCTCTGCATTTTTAATTTCCACTAAAAGGAGTTTTAGCTTTATGTTCACAACCTCAGACCTATTGGGCCATGTATACGACAATGCTAATTCATCTAGGTCTCTCTTTCCTGGATTTCCCATGGGGACTGGCTTCTTCTAGGATTCTCTTGTCAGCTGCCAGTTGAAATGCATGTAGCATCGATATCAGTAATTCATCTCTGGCCTTTTGGTACACTCTCACAGATAACCCCAGCAGTTATTTGGACAAAAACATATGGTCATTCCCTAAACGTTCACTCATGTGGCCCTGTCATACTTTTCCTCCTTAGGGTCAGAAATGACTCTAGATTCCTTTTTATAAAGTTATGCCTATATTCTAAAGGGGGTATTAAGAATTTTGAAAATCAATTTCTGAAAACCATCTTGGTTTGAATTCCCCAGGCTTTGAGATCTCTCTATCTCAAAAAGTATTTTTTTTCAGTCCCAGTGGACTGAAAAAACATATCCTTATATTTGGGTTCTGAGATCCACTCTTGAGTTTCCTACCTATTTCCTACACCAGTTTGCTCCCCATAAAGCCAAATCAACTGCCAAGTTCTGCAGTTGCTCTGCAGAAGAGAATGAAGACAAGGAAACGATGGTGGGGCACAGCAGTCTGCCGTGCAGAATACTGGAAATCGCCAAGAGACAGCAGAGCGTTGCATGTGTGTCTGTCAGTAAGTATGTTGGAGATGGTCTTTCGTTGATGATGCAAAGGAACGGCCTCATAAGTAGGTTGTGATGATGAAAGCTTTGTAATGTTGTCTTTTGGTTTGTTTGCTTATTTGTGTTTCCTTCTTATTAATCTGCCAAAGATGGGAATGGATACAAGAACTTTAAAATCAACCTTTGTAAGCCAGTTGTTGGTTGCAAGAGTGTTTAATCTCCCAGAAAGCTTCGCACATTCTTCTGCAATAAGTCAAGTCCCTATTTGTTTCCGTAAGTTCCCTTCACACTCACAGGCCTGCAGACTGTTCCTCGTGATGCAGATGCTGTAACATCTACAATGTTCTAATGCATTTTGATCCAAAGCCTACAGAGGGGTGTGTGAGACACGGGCATGGCTGGCCTTCTTTACTGCAAGCAACACAGGGGTCTGGCTCATTAGAATTTGCCAAGAAGACTTGTCTTATGAAATTTGAGGTATATTTTGTTATGCCATTTTATTTCCTTTTTTTTTCTTAAACTGTGGAAAGTGATACATTGAATCAAGTGTAAGCTGAGTTTTCCAGACAACTGAAGTAGCTACATTGTGAATGTTATTTTGTTATTAAAGGGTTTTTACTCAATCTTTGTGCCAATGAATGTCCTTTTCCTTGGAAACACATAAATATGGAATTATCTCTGCTTGGCCTGGATTTTCCTCCTGTGGAGGCGTGTGGTCCTGGCCTGGGAAATAAATGGTTATGCCTACGCTTAGAAGGTAGGTTTGGGACACTAGCAAGAGTCTTCACATCTACCAGCTTTGAAAAGGCCTGGGTCCTGATTTTCCAACCTCAATCTCTCAGGGCCCCATCATATCTCTAAGAGCCCATGAGCAAAACAAGCAAGCAAACAAACAAACAAAACACCAACCCCAATTCATATAGGAAAGGGGACCTGCTGATCTCGTGTCTTCTATGAGCCACTAAGTATTCACCCACCCCTAGCTCCACCCAGCACAAGCCCGGGCTTTCACGGAAGGTCTTTCTCCCATCTTGACACCGATAAGGGACTCAAGCCAGGGAGAGGCTCTTGCTATCAGCTGGCTTCCCAGTCACCCTCTACATCCCATTTACCTATCACCTCTGTCATTTTTTGAGGTAATTCCTTAAGAATCAAAGGTATGGCTTTCTAGTGTTTTATTTCTAAGTGATTGTGTCTTCACAGTTCTTAGATCAGAAAGTCTGTAAGTGAGGGGAAAAAAAAAAGATCCTTTGGCTTCCTGTAGCTCAGAGGGAGCCAGGGAGGTTACCCATACTATAGACCGTGTTTGGACGCTGTTTGAATCACAGCTTCTGAGCCTATCCAAAACACGGCCCACCAATGCCTAGTTTATTTCTGCTTGGAAGTCCTTTTCAAAAAAGTTGTAGAACCTGGGTTATTCTCCCATTTCCCTTACTTTAGCTACATTTGATATTTAGCTTGACTCAATTTACTATCTAGGACAGGTTCTTTTTTGCAGCTAAAGTCAGGGAGTCTGCTATTTGAGAACAGTTAAGCATACACAGAATACCTAGCTAACAGTCTCATAATTAGAAAACATTTCCTGGAATGTAAAATACAGCCCCGCCCCACCCCTGCCTTTTTTTTTTCTGTGTTGCTTTTTCTCACACAAGCCCAAACAGTGTGAGCCAGTAGCCCATAATGAAAGTTTACAAAACACCTGGCTTATTGAATCTCTCAAAATAAGAACGAGCTTCAAGCTTGAGAAGTTAGCAATGGAAGTTTGGAGCTGAGGGAATACCATACCATCTCGTTAGGTTGCTTTTAATCCCCATCTCCAATCAACACATCTTTTTTTCCCTCTCAGTTCCCAAAACAGTTCAATGTCCTCTCTGCAAACCCGGGATGCCAAAGAATTGCGTGAACCAGGGGACTCAGGAGCCAAACAACATTCTAGTGAGTTCTCAGCTGCATTTTCTCAAAGAAAGCAAGCCAGACCTCTCCTCTCCCCCCACTCCCATTCTTCCTATTTGAAAAGTTCTACCAGGTGACTGCTTCATTAGCAGAGATCTGTAGAATCTTTCTCCCTCAGTCAGTTCTTACAGCTCCCACCAAAGAGAAGTGAAAACAAGTTCCAGTGTATTTTCTTTTATCCAGTTTGGTTTTCAAGATCCAACTCTCACATTAGGCCTTGGCTCCTGGCTCCTTTTGGTTTAGAAACAACTATTCAATTTCACATGCTGGCCTTGTGTGCCTTTACTCTGTCCATCGAGTCTTTTGATTGCTTTATGGTGGTATTTAAAGGTGGCTGTCATAAAAGGAAGACAGGGGTAAAGAAAGAATTTGCCCCCACCTCTTTTTAAAGTTTGAAAATGGAAGCGATCCATGATGTCACAGGGGGTGTGGCTTTGGAGTGGGGGCGTGGCTTTGGTGTGGGGGGCGTGGCTGTGCTACAGTCCTGGCTCTGTTCTCTGCCCTGGGTGGCCATTCCAGGACTCTAACCCTTTAGTGGAAACCCAACTCCTTGTCATAGAACTTCAGCCAAACCCAGAGAGACCAAGAGACCCCAGCCATTCACAAAACCATTATCGTCAGGAAACTGGAGGAGGGGAACTTTATTTTAGTCAACCTCCTTTAAGCGTCTTTAATCAACACTTCTGGTGTTGGGCGCCATGAAAACATACTCCCTCCTATTTTGAAAAAATTCCCCAGTGCTGATCCCGTCTTTTTTTCTCCCTGAGTTATGTTTACAAGCACATTATCCCCAGGTTTTACCCCATCTCAGACACACTAAGTCACACTGTACTGAAAGATTTCCCAGGGATGGTCAACAAGGTATATATTCAGCGACTGCCCTGAAATCCGGGTGGGCATGAGGATCATGCTTCATGATTGAGAATGAATGTCCATCACGTTCATTCTACGCTCCGCCCCCCACAAGCCCCCAGTCCTCTCTTTTTGGAAGATTTCTTTGAACGTTGATTGCATTTGCAAGATGTCTCATTTCCCACCCTGATGTTTGTTCTGCAACAACGCTGCTTACACTGGATTCTTTTAATCCTATCATTAAATGGTCGTGCTGTAAAGTCTACAATTGATGTCAAATAAACTGCTTTAATTCATGGATCATGGCTCAGTTGCTTTTATTCTCTCTCTCTCTCTCTCTCTCTCTCTCTCTCTCTCTCTCTCTCTCTCTCTGTGTGTGTGTGTGTGTGTGTGTGTGTGTGTTCTTCTTCTAGCGTGCGGGTTCCAGAGATGAAACTCAGGTCCTCCAGCTTGGCTACAATTGTCTTCACCAGCTGAACCATCTTTCAGTCCCTTCTTTCTATTCTGATTGAAAGAACTAAGTGCTATTCCTCCCATTGCAATTTTGTAGAGAGCAGCAAAGCTGTTTTATTTGGTTCAGGACACACAGCACAGTCTATAATCAACTAACCTGCCATTCTTGTTATCAGCCACAGAACACTTAGAAATGCCTGCCAGCTTTCTTAGTCTTCACCCATTAAAAAATTGAGAGCTAGCCTATTCTATTCAGCCTTGCCCTTGTACAAATGAGATCACCTATGGCAACTCAAAAGGCAGATTGCCACCTATGAAAGAATCAAAACACATAGACAAACATACGTGGAGCTGGGAGGCCTCACGGTGAACCTAGACTCTGCCAAAATATATAGTTTACATTTATAGGGGTTGCCACCTAGAGTTGGCACCAGCTTAGTGCAGTTCTTTGGTCTTGGCTATGCTCACTCATGTATCTGCCATTGGTTCTCTGACTGGACTCTGGTTAGACTAAGATGGCATTAGTTTGGACAGCTCTAATTTTTCATCTCCCAGCACCCAAAGCTCCTTGAAGCCCAAATGTGAGTCTGGCAAAGTCACTTCTGCTGCCTGTATCCTGTTGACAGAAGGAAACCAAGTCCATCCCAGGTTCACAAGGGAGAAATGGGACAGCTCTGCTCCTTAGTGGGCAAAGCGGCAAGATTATACCACCAAGAGAAGGGTTAGATTGTGACCATGTTTTACAATCCGTCACAGCCAGTATGTTTGAAAAGATCTCCCATAGATTCAAATGCTCAGCTAAATTTTCAAGACACAGCAGAATCTTGAGTTGTGGGAATTCGTTCCACCAATAGCTTTGGAAGCAGCTTCTTGTCTGCAGATGTGATCTCTTAAAAGGGGATGGAAAGAGTTCCTAGTGTTGCATGCCTTTAATCCCAGCACTTAGGTGGCAGGGCAGAATACAGGTAGGTGGCAAAGCCAAACTAAATACAGAGAAAAGAAGGCAGAGTCAGGGAGATGCGAGAAACCAGAGAAACAAGATGTGAGGTAACAAGCCACAAGCCTCATGGTAAAGCATAAACTAATAAAAATGGATTAAGCTGTAAGAGCTAGTTAGTAATAAACCTGAGCAAATAGGCCAAACAGTATGTGATTAATATTAAGCCTCTGAGTGGTTATTTTAAAAGTGGCTGCAGGGCCAGGTGGGATGAGAAACCTCCAGTTACAATCTTGTGTTTCTGTTTTGTTTAGTTTCTGTACAGCACCAATGCTTATCCTTATGGGTCGATATTCTCTCAAATGCTATCATCATGATCACAACCTCACTTTATGAGAAAACGATTTACAGCTTTCATACTTGCAAAGTAGATATTACCTAGATCGGACCAATACAGGTTAAAAGAAAAAAAAAAAAACCAGAGTGAGGCAGGCTCTTGTTGACAGGGAGGAGTATCTTAGAGAACACATAAACCCTCCTGGCTCATAGGAAGACTAAGCCAGACGATCACGGACCTCATCCAAGTCTTCTACCCTTTGACTCCATGACCCACCGCTGTTGCTCAGAATGTGAAGCTGTGATCCCAACTGGCACACATCGAGACTGAGGGTCCCTGGTCTCTACTGAGGCCCCTATGTTTTTATTTAAAAAAAGACATTCCTGACCCTGACAGGTTATGCAACACCATAGATAAGACAGCAATGGAATAAAGACTTACACCAAATCTTCTGTCTCAGCCTCTTGAAGCTGGCACAGGAGGGGCACACTACTACTTGATAAACAATTAGCCTTGACAATTGGAATGCAACTAATAGGTAAATTTTAAAATGTGTCTGTTGTTCCCATAAAGACAATTCATGCAAATTGCCATGAACTAACGGCTTCAATTTAGTCATAACCGACACATATTCTTTTGGTGGCTAACTGTACCTGCTCAGAAGTTTTGAGTTGCTAGATGTGTTGGCATAATCTAGCACTATGGAGGCAGAGGCTGGAGGAGCTCAAATCTGAAGTCAGCTTGGACGACATGGCAAAAAGGGAGGGCCGGCAAAGTAGCTCAAAGGGTAAAGGTTCTTGTCGAGCCTGACGACCAGAATTCAATTTCTGAAACCCGCAAGACAAAAGGGGAGAGCCAACACCTGCAGGTCATCCTCTGACCTCCGCATACACTCCATGGAGCACACGTAATAAAGTTTAAAAAAGAAAAAATGAAAAGAACAAAATAATTCAGATAGGCAAGATGTATACCTGGTATCTTGAGTATGTATCAGAAATATGGATGAAATTATTTATGCCTTTACAAGATAAATTCACTATGTGCGGCACTTTCATTGACAGCCATTTGCCAGATAGTCCCATTTTCCTTGGTACCCTGGTGAAAGCAAACACATCTACAATGAAAATCTTCTCCATACTTTAGGAATAGTTATTGTTCTGGTGGAAGCTTCACCCCAGCCCCTGGCATTCATATACCCTCTACCCAGAGAGTCTGGGATGGGTTTGCTTAGAGTTTCACAGATTTAGTCCATTGTCATCATGGTGGGGAGCATGGCAGCAAGCATGGCAGGCAGACATGGCGCTAAAAAAGTAGTTGAGAGCTACGCACTGGCAGCAGGCAGAGGAGAGAGAGAGAGACTAAGACTGGGCCTGAAATGGGCTTTTGAAACCTCCAAACCTACCCTGGTGACATACATTCTCCAACAAACTCACACCTCCTAATCCTTCCAATCATTCCAGAGTTCCATTCCCTGGTGACTAAGCATTCAAACGTGAGTTTATGAGGGACATTCTTATCCAAGCCACTATAAACCACAAGCAGGAAGCAGAGAGAGTGAGCAAGCAATGGTGTCAGTCCTTACACTCTCAGAGCCCACCTAGCAGTGACATACTTCCTCCAACAAGGCCACCTGCCAAGGAGTGCCATGACCTGGGGATCAAATATTTCAATGCCCAGGACCATGGGGACATTCCTCCTTTAGAGCATTACACAACATCATCATTTGGAGGTTGGTGGCCGAGGCTATTAAAGATTAATGTGGATTTGTGCTCTCCTCCAGGTATCAGCTCATTTGCAGAGATCCTGATTTTCCTTCCCTGTTTCTATTTGATCTTCCTTAATTGCTGCTTCTGCTGTTGTGGTAGCTTCAATGATTTTGGCCCCATAAACTCACAGGGAGTGGCGCTATCTGGAGGTGTGGCCTCATTGGAGGAAGTGTGGTCTTGTTGGAGGCAGGATGACAGGTGCCTTTAATCGGGACCTTAGGCTGGAGGGCACACCTTTAATCTGAGCCACACCTTCTGTTGGAAGTGTGTCACTGTGGGGTGGGCTTTTATAGTATGAAGGGCCTGCTAGTTGGGGTTTCTGTCTTGCCCGGTCCCCCAGCCATTTAGTCCCAGAGAAAAATCACACAGAGAGTCTGCATTAGGTTATAAACTGATTGGCCCATTAGCTCAGGCCTCCCATTAGCTCTTGTAGCTTATATTAACCCATTATCCCTATCTATGTTAGCCACATGGCTCAGTACCTTTCTCAGAGGGGCGGGTCACATCCTGCTTCTTCAGTGGTCCAGGCAGGAATGCTAAGGGGGCTTCCTGCTTCCCAGAATTCTCCTGTTCTCACCTCTACTTCCTGTCTGGTTTTCCCGCCTATATTCCCTGCCTGGCCAATCAGCGTTTATTTAAAACATGATTGACAGAATACAGACAATTCTCCCGCACCAGGCTTTGAGTTCTTTTTCTCAAGCTTCACTCAGTCTGACAGTCAGTCCACTTCCTGTTGCCTGGAAAATGTAACAGCCTCAGCTCCAACACCAACACTGCTTGCACACTGCCCTGTTCCCCACTATGATGATAATTGACTAAACCTCTGAAACTGTAAGTGAGCCCCCTCAATTAAATGTTTTCTTCAGAAGAGTTGCCATGATCATGGTGTCTCTTCAGAGCAATAGTAAACCCTAAGACAGCTGTCATATCTAAGAAACCACTCTCTTTGCCAAGGTCATGAAGATTTATACCTACACTTTTGTGTTGCTTGATTTTGCACATCTGTGGTCAAATATCCAGGAAAAGCAATTTAGAAGAAGAAAAGATTTTGGGTTAGTAGAATTCTTGCCATGCACACAGGAGGACCTGAGTTTGATCCCCAGGTTCCATGTTGAAAAAGCTAGGCTGGGCTGGAGAAATGGCATGGCCATTAATGGGTAAGCCTCGCAACTAAAATATAAGAATGATCCGGGTGTGGTGATATGTCCTTGTGATCCCAGTTTTGGGGAGACAAAGACAGGCAGATCTCTGTGGCTGCCTGGCCAGCCTGCCTCCCCTACTTGGTGAGGTCCAGACCAGCAAGAAACTCTGTCTCAAAAAATAAGGTGGCCAGTGCCTGAGGGATGAAACCTGAGGTTGACCTCTGGCCTACATGCACAAGTACCCCACATGTACACACACTCTTACGCATAAATGTGTGTGTGTGTACACACGTCCACGTGCATGCACACACACACATGAAACCCTTATTTTAGTTCACTGTTTCAGACGGTTTGGTTCACAGTCAATTGGCTCCATGCATTTGGGTAAAATATCATGGCAACTGGAGAATGTGGCAGAGGAGACATTTTACCTCCTAGTTCCCAATAAATGAAGATTGAAGAAGGGACTGAGAAGCAAGTATAAACTCTATAGTTACCCCACTTCCCCACTTCCTCCAATATGACCCCACCTACTAAAGATTCCAGAACCTCACAGAAAAGCTCCTCCAGAGGAAGAACAAGCTCTCAACATGTGAGCCTGTGGGGGGGCATTTCATATCCAAACCATAAAAATTTTCTTCTGAACTAAAAAAAAAAAAAGTTAAAGATAGCCGGGCAATGGTAGCACATGCCTTAATTCCAGCACTGGAGAAGCAAAAGCAGGTGAATCTCTGAGTTGGAGGCTAGCCTTGTCTACAGAGCTAGTTCCAGGACAGCCAGGGCTACACAAAGAAACTCTGTCTCAAAAGCCCAAAAAAAAGAGAGAGAGAGAAAGATTGCTAAAAATTTTCTTCTAAAAGTTTTATTCCCTTCCTTCCCTTTCTGTATGTAGTTATAAGTTAATTTTTGTATATGGTATGAGGGCAAGATCTAGCTTTTACATATATGAAGAAAAATTCCTGAAAAGAAACTATGTCTGTGAACAAAAACAACAAAAACTCCTGGGAGAGATTTCTGTATCTACAGGAACTGATGGACCCACTGGAACTTCAGAATTGTGGAGGGAAGGGAGGGGAATTCTGTAGGTGCAGACAGAGGCTAGTTGCCATGGTCCCACCACAGCCTGGGAAGGGGTGTCAGCACCAAGAAATGAAGTAGTGTTCGATCACCAGGTGAGTTTCATACAAGTGGCTGGCCCTGAATAGCTTGAGCCATCTTTATCTATACTTCGAAAACAAGCATGCTTTTCCATACTAACAAACATGCATTTCCCACCCTTCCAACGTTAACCTCCGGCAAAAGCAAACATGTCAAATATGGTCTTCTCCCCCCAACTTTTACATCAAAACATCTTTAAACCAAAACAACGCTTACCATTTTGCTATCCTGGCCAAATATCAAGCCAGGTTCATCCTGTCTTTACAAAACTGAAGGGTGA
Source organism: Ondatra zibethicus (assembly GCA_004026605.1). Classification (NCBI taxonomy): domain Eukaryota; kingdom Metazoa; phylum Chordata; class Mammalia; order Rodentia; family Cricetidae; genus Ondatra; species Ondatra zibethicus. Next base: position 131,198 of record PVIU01003163.1, on the reverse strand, counting down.
CAAACGTAGGCACAGGTTTTCAAGAACTACAATAGTGTTCAAAACTTAACAAACCATATTCACAGAAATAAGGGTGATTTGCCATAACTTTTAGCGCACAGTTAGCCTATATTTTAACTGCCAATTAACTTTTATTCCTCCAATCCTGTCAGAACTGAATCAGCACATCTCTCAGGATCTGAAGTGATAGCTGGTATTTCCTGACAAGCATCAGCTCCCAAAGAATTTTAGGGGAAAATATTTGAGAAAAAAAGGGGGGTTCTGGGAATGAGCGCATTGGTCCCATGTGGGACTGATAAAGTGACACTAAGAATCCTCAAATTAGGAGAGAGATAAGAGCATGTAGGCCGCATGGTAGCAACGGTATTCTGCACTGTCCTGAAGTCCACTGGTCCTTGCCAAGTGGGACAGTTTCTGCGGGCTTTGCCTTACCTGGAGACCTGTTGGACAAGCACTCATGTGCTGGTCGCACACTCCTAACTAGGCCACACACCTCCCAACAGCTAGTCACCTTATCTTGGGCTGGTGTTAGCCTTCTGGAACAGCCATTCCCTGCCCCACTCTGTATCTGAACTAACACCTTGTGATAATAAATAAATAATAAATAAAAGCCTCTTAGAAACGATTACCTTAGCAGAACACTAGCCTCGGCCACCCCAAGAACTAAGAATGCCACCAGAGAGCAGTACTTTGTGTCGGCAGAAAAGCTTCCCCATCTCGGTGTATCTGCCACTCTGGCATACCCACCAATGTATTTTAAACTTATCTTGTTCTGTAACCACAAAAAAAAAAAAAAAGTGAAACCACTTTCATGGTAGAACATGAAAATTGGGGATAACCTATATCTGTGTTTCTGGGCCATTGTCACTCAAAATTGCTCTTATTCCCTTTGAAATGAGAGCTCCGATTTTTAGGCTGACACATATTTTCTAAAACCTATTTGTCCAAAAGGTTATTTTAGAAATTTTTGGGGTTTGTTGTTGTTGTTGTTGTTTAGTTATATGCTCCGCCCATGATAAACACACTGAGCTTCTAGCGTGCTGCGGTTTCTCCAGCAGACAACACAGACCACCTAACCCCAGCGCTTTCTGTCCATCTTCCCATCTATGTTCGTCACTTTTTCATTCCGTCTCTGTCCCAGTCAGGGCCAAGGCCCTGGAGCCATGCATGGGTGCAGCACTGGAGCTTGCTTTTGAACGAATAAAACTGACCTCTTTGAATGAATGTTGGCTTTGCTTGACTTTCACACTTTACCTGCCCTTTAGTTTCCTAACCAGCAGAGAAGACAAACCTGTTCCTGCACCCTTAGACTGTATCACACACAAACTCAGCCTGTCAACAAACCTGTTCCTGCACCCCGAGGCTGTATCACACACAGTCAAACTCAGCCTGTCAACAAACCTGTTCCTGCACCCCGAGACTATCACACACAGTCAAACTCAGCCTGTCAACAAACCAGTTCCTGCACCCCAAGACTATCACACACAGTCAAACTCAGCCTGTCAACCCTGTCAACAAACCTGTTCCTGCACCCCGAGACTATCACACACAGTCAAACTCAGCCTGTCACTGTTGATGCTGCTCTTGCTCACTTGAGGAGACTGTCGCTTCCTCCTCTTTTCTGTACACGCTTTCAGCACAGAAGTCCCCGTGTGAAGCCGTCACGTGGAAGTGGGTGATCCTTCTTCTTGCCCGCCTTTTGTACCATGTTTCCCTATATTTTCAGAATCTTTATCTTTGATTTCCAGATCTTCACAGCACGGTAGTTCTCCCTGAGGTGGAAAGCCTATTTTCAGAGACCAGGAGATGCACTTCTTCCTTCTGGTCCCTAAGGTTTGTCAAGCTTGGCCAAGGGAGCAAGGTCCTCTGCCTTGGGAATTAGAGACCTGGCTCAGTTCCTCTTCTCTTCCAACAGAGTCCACAACACTAAATCTGCTTTCACCCTCAACTTAAGGAGAAAAACAAGCAAATATAGTTATCAGATCAATATTGTCCATGTACACACACATGCGCATACACACATACACACACACACACACACACATACATGCACATACACACAGTGTGATCTAGACCAAGCGCTCAGCAGAACTCTCGAGCAGAAAGAGTTGATTATTAAAACCCTCTCATTTGCCTCTTCAGACTTTTCCCCTACGGTCCCAAGACCAACGCTGAAAATGCCCACCCTTGGCTCACTATCCTCTATCTGTCTTCCCTCCCTCTTGAGCATAGAGACAATCATAGCTAATTAGTAGCTTTTGGCAGCCAACTGTGATCAAGACAGGAGGTGTGGATGTGATGCCAACCCCGCTCCAGAGGAAAAGATTAGCTGGGGAGTATGTGTTAGCAAAAGCAGTAATTGCTCATCATCTACTTACCTGTTATTTCCTGAGAACTTTGAAAGCTTCCTACCCTTCTGCCTTCACCCTATAGAAAAGGCAGCTATCATCCAACAGTGAAAAATTGATTCTGCCTCTAGGTGTTTGCCAGGGGATCCGGGGGCAGCTTTAGATTTGCATTTCTATCGCTCCCTCTCCGGAGCTGATTAGGGTACCCAGCCCTTCCCAATTGCCCCATTAGTTCTCAAAACCACCTCTGTCTTCTCACGGTCCTAATCAAACTCCATTTCGGAGATACTAGTCATTGCTTGCGGCCTGAGAAAGTTTTTGCTTTCTCCCTGTGTGAAGTTTTAGAAAATGGTTTATTTTCCCCTCTAGGCTTATTTTCCTTAGCTGAAGTCACTGGAGACAGCATAAACTTTGCATTTTCATCAGACCGCTTTCCAATGTGCTGGCACTGCAGTTGAATTTCAATGATTCGTTCGATGATTGCAACGGAGAGTATGAGAACACCCGCCCCCAGAGTGACCCTATTGGGCAGCACTCACTGTCCACTTGTTTTCAATACATACGCTGACTCCCTTTTCCTTCCACAAGTAATTATGAGGACTCTCGTGCCGGTCCAGCATCTGTGTTAGCACCCAAAAGCAAACAAAAAAGGGAAGGGAGAAAATGATGTAATTACATTTTAATTTTAAAAATATTTTTAAAAGTGTTTTTTAAGTAATATAACTACCTGTGTCTTAAGAAAACTCTTCAGGATATCCGTGTCCCCTCCAGGCAATGCTGTTTGTGGATCTTGAGGACTAACCCCGTGCTGGTCAACAGTCATAGGGGAAACCAGCCTCTCTTCTGGTACCCTACTTTGGCTTTGGGGTGGCTTTAACGTTGCAGTTGCCTGTTTCATACCCCTTCTTCTTCAGGTTTGACTGGAAGTGATCTTGAACTGGACGCAAAATGCTTGCCTGTTCTCCTGGACATTTGGCTCCTGTCCTCTGTTTCCCTCATTTGCCAGCCTCGTGCCATCTTGATGTTGACCCAGCCTACAGCACTGAATGGACTGCCATGTGACAGTCTTGGTAAGTCTCCAAGCCCCCTGCTTCTGCTGTGTCCTCTTCCCATACCTCACACTCCCAGCCTGGACCTCCTCTCATCTTCTTCCTCTTCCAATACACATAGGAGTCCCTAGGCTCGAGCAGAAGGCACATAGGTCAGAGTAGTTTGCACTGTCCCTGATTCAGGGGCTCCCAAACCAGCATTCTGCACAGGCACGCAGTGTATTGGTTACTAGCAGCTAATCACACACACTGCTGCGAGGAAATACTCAACAAAAAGCTACCTAGAGGAGGAAGGATTTATTTGGCTCCCTGTGTGGGGTGATAAGAGTCAATCATAGCGAATGTGTGGTAACGGGCGGCTCTATAGCATCAGGCATAAAACATGGGGCTGGAGTATGCAGTCCTGTGTTCATATTTTCCCAGACCAGGATCGTCACTGCAGCCGGCCACTCGGTGACTCACTTCCCCCAGACATACCACACTTTCTAAAGGTCCCAAAGACTCCCCAAACAGCACCACCAGCTGAGGACCAAGTGTTCAGAGACATAAGCCTTTGGGAGCCATTTCACATTTAAGCCATGGCACAAGACGTGTCTCCCTGCTTGCTGTCAGACTCACCTCCTCCTGGCTCCTCCAACCGGCTTGCTGTCCTTGCTGTACCGCAGCTGCCCCCACTCTCCACTACACCCCACTCTGTGAGGTCTCCCACCCCACACCTTGACAAGGTTTAGTGTAAACCTTCCAAGATGGTCTCAAACTCACAATGATGCTGGACTTCTAATCCCCCTGCCTCTACCTCCCAAGTACCTAAATTGCAGGCCTGCCCCACTATGCCCAGTATATGGGATGCTGTAGTTTGTACGTAGCACTTTGTGCTTGCTTAGTAAGCACTCTATCAACTGAGCTGCCTCTCCCCAGCTCTGCTTCTTTTTATATTCCACTAATCATCTAAGCCTGGGGTTGTGTTTGTTACTCCTTTCTCATTCAGTACAAGTCTGTTCCTACTCTCCTTGTCCTGGATCTCCCTCCGCATCAGCATAGTGAGAGATGTATTTTCTCTGTGCGTGAACGTGTTTGAAGCATCAATTTACTCTTACATCGTCGCTGCCTTACCCCTCATTCCTCCTTTATCTCACTGCACTCTGCGGTCCATCAGGAGCATTGTCCTCAGAATATCCCTGGAAAGAAGTCCAAGTGCCTCTCCCTCCTAGAATAACTGAGCAGCCCTCTTCCATTGCGATCATTCTGTTCTTCATGCAGTCCTTGCATGTACCACTCCTTCCTTTCTAAAACACCATCCCTTCCATGATACCCTGCATCTCTGACCATTGTTACTATGTCTTTCCCGGTGCTCAGCTTCCTGGAAGCAGCCAGAGGATGCCTCCAGTGCTGTCTCACCAAAGGAGCATCCTGGCTGATCCTACCCACATACTAATAACTCATCCATCTTCGTATCTTCTGGGGTTCAAACAAATATATTTATTTGTCTATGGATACCTAAGCTTCACATAAAACTCAACTTATCCCTTTCTCCAAAAGTGGCTCTAATTCTTCTTTATAAGGAATAGCACGGGCATAGCAGCATCTAATCCACAGACTAAAAACTTGGAGTCATATGTTTTTCATTGTTTTGTTTTTTAGGGTTGTTTATTTTGTGTTGATTTTGTGAGGTGGTTCTCACACAGGTCAGGCTGGTCCCAAACCCACCATGTATTCAATAATGGCTTTGAACTTCTGACCCTTCTGCCTCCAACTCCCAAATGAAGGAGACAGAGGAGTGTATCAACACACTCATCTGAGACTCATCCTTGACTTTTCTTTTTATCTCATTACTAATTGAGATTTCACTTACTTACTGTATCTCCAGTCTTCCTTATTCTGTCCCACCACCTCTGACCTAGATCAAGGCTTCATATCTATTGTGTCATTATTGAAAATTTAAAACAAAGCCATTTATTACTTATAAATTTTTACTTATGTGTGTGTATCTGTATGTGCATGTATGTCTGCTCATAGAGGCCAGAAGATACACCAGATCCCCTGGAGTCATGGACGTTTGTGAGCTGCCCAACATGGATGCCAGGATCTGAATTCCAGCTCTCATGATAAGGCAGCAAGTGCTCTAATTGCTGAGCCTCTCTCTAGATGCCTCTCTACTGAATCTTTAAGAAGAAGGTCTCAACTGGGCTTTCCAGTACAACACAGGTGAGCTGACATCTTATAGTCCTAAAGAGATGACTTGTGTAAAGAGGAAGCTACTAACTTCCATTCAAGGCAAAACATTATTCACTGAGTCATGATTTGGTTATGGCCTCCACAATTGCAAGTTTTGAAGTGGATAGAGGAGGGGAAAGGTATTGTGGAACAATGTTTTTGTACACTGTGAAGATGTGTTGCTGTCATTGGTTTAATAAAGCACTAAAAGACTAATAACTAGGCAGGAGAAGGTATATGTGGGAGAGTAAGGCAAAGAGAACCCTGTGATGAAGAAGGGCAGAGTCGCTGGACAGACAAACTGGGAGCAAGACATCCAAGAGGACAGGTAAATACTATGAGTCTGTGGCAACCTGTAGATTGATTTTTTAAAAAAAGTGGGGGTAATTTAAGTTGTAAGAGCTAGTTAGTAACAAGCCTAAGCTAGCAGCTGAGCTTTTATAATTAATAAGAAGTCTCTGTGTGGTTATTTGGGAGCTGGCTGGCAGGACAAAATATTTCAACTACAGAAGGGCAGAGAAATAAGAAAGGGGACTCAACTGATCTTGCCTCTAGAACTGTCTAGAACTCTCCAGCCCATCACCTATATTATAATCAGTTCACTTCTTCTAAATCACTAGTCTGACTCTGTCACTTCTTTACTTGATGATGTTAGAGGTTCTCCAATGTTTTTAGGATAAAGCCCAAAGTCTATTATGTCTCTCAAGGTTTTTCTTCATCAAGGATCTGTTTAACTCTCCAGTCTCACTTCTCACCAACCTCCAATCATACAGCCAATCAGAACGGAAAAAGCATTTATGGGCTCCATCTAATTTTCTGCCTATAGCTCTTCATATATAATCTTCCTTCTTTCTGGAATTTCTTTGGCTGAGAAACCCTTGATGACTCACTGAACTGGAAGTCTCTTACCTGCCCATCCACACTGTCCTGTGTTTCTACCTGCCTGACTCCTCCTCACTGACTTCCTCCCTCTACCGGGAGCTGCTTAGAAACAAGTGTTGAATTGTACTCTCTTTTATGTCTCCAGAATCTAGCATGCTTCCTAGTATATGGTTAGTTCTCAAAAGCATTTGTTAAATAAATAAAAGATCAGGTGACGCTGAAGATATTTAAAGGAAAATAACAACCAGTACTTATGGAGAATTTACTATGTATCAGGTTCTATCCTAAGCCCTTTAAGTAAATTATCTTATTTACTATTGCCAAACACCTACAAGGAGGGACTATTGTTATCTCCCATCTTACAGATTTTTCCCAGGAGCTCTGCTAACCTGCCCAAAGTCCCAGTAGGCTGCAGTCATTAGAAAGATGATTCCAAGAGAGCTCCCAACACAGATTTGCTCCCTACGAAGAGAGCACCATTGTAGAATTATTGGTTACAGATGATGTCACGCTACTAGCAGCCCCTGTCATCAAGTCCAAACAACCCCTGAAGAGCACTGGAGGTATCATCTGAAATTATTTTGCTGAATGGCCTCTCTAAGGACCTAGATTTGAGAGGAGCAAAAGCAAGGGAAGCTGGGAGTCCGATCAGGTAATTCTTTCAAGGTCAAGGGGAGTCGGCCCCAGTTCTAAGCCCCCCAGTTCATGACAACTAACTTTCCGATTGATTTTTGCTTTTTCCTATCTGAGCTTGGAAATTACTTCCATCACAGAACACTAAATTCACTTTTCTCAGGCTTCACTACCCAAGGAGAAAAAAAAATTCTACTTCCAAATTAAAAAGAAGAAAAAATCTTTGTCACAATGACAGAAACCTCTATGCTCTCCCAAGAGAGTGGGGGCCCTTGCTGTCCCCCATCATCCTCATGACTGCTTGGATAACTACAGCCCCAGAGCTAGAGTGAGATAATTTCCCTGCCTATTCAAAGTCCCAGGGTGATGTGATTGCAGGTAATTCTGCAAACTCACCCCTGTTGTTCTTGTATAGGTGTCAGGTCTCAGTAGTGACCTCACGCTCACTTCTGATGCTCAGCAAGGAATTTTCTGGAAGTCAGGAAGCATTCCTGTTTCTGCCTCTACTCACTGCCCCCATTTCTCTCCTTTGCTTATCATCAAATACTAGAAAGTAGTCTCCCAACAAGTCTTATTCTTTTCTCATCTTCTCTCCACTTCCCTAAGACAATTTCACAATAGAGTCTTGAGACTGTGATCTATCACTTGGAGCTTCTTGACCATGAACCTTTTCTGCTTTCTCAATTTCCTGTATTTTGAATCTGGTGTTCAAGGCAATGTTTTGCCCAGGTACTCTCATGGTTGGTTTTGTTGTTTTATGTGCTAATTTTACATTTTCATTTTTATAATTTTGATTTATTATTTTTTGCTATTATATATCTATATATTATATAATTTATAATGTTTAAACTTTATTTATGAGTATTATTGCATGTGTGTGGGCACGTGTATGTGTGTGTGTGATATGGTGTGCATGTGGTCAGAGGCTGACTTTAGGGAGTCAGTTCTCTTTGTGAGATTCAGTTCACCAAGGTAGAAGGGCCAGCACTTTCACCTCCCAAGCCTTCTTGCCATTCCTGTTTTTTAGTGCTTTGGTCATGCTGGGAAGTTAAACCCACAACCTTATGTATGCTAGGCTAAATGTTGAGCTGAACGACACCCTTGGCCCTCCAACCATCTCCATGTACCTTCTCAATTCCATGCATTGAGTTCCATTTCGTTCACTGCTTTGCTTGCCGCTATGACAAAATGCCTGACCTAAGGGGGGAGGGCTTATCTGAGCTCACAGTCTCAGAGGCTTTGTCCATCATGGTCAGCTGCATTATTTCTAGGCCTAATTTGAGGCTGAACATCATGGTGATGGTAGAAGCAAGTGGAGGGGAGGAAGCTATTCAGCTCATGGTGGACAGGGAGCAGAGAGAAGTTCAAATAACAGGGGAAGAGGGGAGACAGACATCCTCCAGTGACAGATCAACTTCTCCCAACTAGGCCCCACCTTCTGTAATTCCACTGCATCTCAGTAGCCTGTTCAGATTTTAAATCCATCAATGAATTAAACCATTCATTAGATCAGAGCCCTTCTGTTTGCTTCTGGCTCCATGTGCCTTAGTAATTTCCTGAACATTTCTTAGCCTAAATAAGTTGACAATCAAGATTAGCCACCACATTCCCGATTTACCCACAACCTGGAATATCCTTGAGAACTCATCTACTAAGTAAGGCTATAGATAAAGGTAGAGTAAGAAGTTCTGATGAACCTTTCTTTAGGAAACAATTAGAAACACAGATGAAATGCAAAAGCAGCATATTAAAAGCCTCAAAGACTTGATAAGGTGGTGGAGAACAGCCACATAAACGTAGCACTGGGAAGCATATCACTTGCTATAGCTTCTGCCCTGCAACGTTTGCTGATATAGAAGAGACTGCTTCATTGCTGGGCTGTGATTCTGGAAATCATTCAAAAGCTGAAAGGACAAAAGAGAGAAATGCGGGGCCCACCAATCAGTGGAAGCTCAGGACGACAGCTCTGTCAGTCAGAGAATTGAAAGTGAACCGGTCCTCAAATGGCCATCTGTCTGTTCAGCCAAGGGAACAGTAAGCCCTGAAGTGGCCTTAAGGTTATTTACCCAGAATACAAGCATTTCCAAGGAGTAGAGCAGAAGCAAGCAAACTAACGTCCCTGGAAGAAGACACTAATATGTAAGGTCCTGTATATTTATATAAGCAATTGTTCAAATACATATAACCAAAGAGACAGACAAGCCTTCCAGGAGTCAACATTAGACTCAGATAGCTCAAGGGTGCATGGTGCATATCTAGAGAAGCCTCTCATGAATTGAGAAGAATGCAGATCTTCTAATAAAAAAGTAGAAAAATGGGATAATAATAACCAACTCAAAAGTAGGCTTTAAGACAAAAGAGGGGAGTGGCACAGAGGCACAAATCAAGCTGTTTGTCTTTTAAAGAGATGCCTGGACGTCTCCTGAACAATTCATCTTCTCCTTGTGTGTGTTCATCCGGTATTAAGATTTCTGCTATAATGTGTGCAGACGTGCATGTGTGTGTGTGAGCACATGCATGCACACACGTTAGGGTAAAGACTTCCAGATGGCAAGAATCTGATGTTGAGAAGAGGGCCCTGCACCTCCAGCTGGAGCTGTGGAGAACAGCTTACCATTGGAGCACACTTTTCCATACCCAAGGCAAATCCTGACGTAGGTAGTAAGGCAAGAATAGGAGACAGCTTAGTCATCTAGGGACATCCATTTGGTCTGGGTTACACACATACCTGCCTATTTTTTTTTTCTTGTTTTGTTTTTTGAAACAGGGTTTTTCTGTAGCTTTGGAGACTGTCCTGGAACTCACTCTGTAGACCAGGCTGGCCTCAAACTCACAGAGATCTGCCTGTCTCTGCCTTCTGAGTGCTGGGATTAAAGGCATGAGCCACCACCATCCGGCAACTCACTTCTTTTAATAATGCATTCCACAGCCTAGGTCCTTCGCCAGCACATACTATGCACATATATCCCTCTCCAACCAATGTATCTAGCAACCTCAGAATCCCTCAAGTTCTTGTGTGTATTGGGATACATGTACTCTCATCTCTGAATAATTATATGTTCCCCAACCCTTGGTGACATTCAGATTTAGACAAAGTCTATTCAAGTGTGTTTCCAGTGTATCCAGGTATGAAGAATAGAAAGACCAATCTGGCCGGAACTGGTTTAAGATGCAAGTGCAGGAAGGTAAAACTGTGTCCTCTAGTAACCCTTTAGGAGAATTCCCTATTTATTCTTTTATATCTATAAATAATTGGGGATATTAATGCTCAAAAACAAATGCATTGTAGAAAAGAAAATACACAGTGGGATAAATGAATATATAAAAAGAGATCATGAATTTGAGAAAGAGCAAGAGAGGGGTATGTGGGAAGGTAGGAGGGAGGAAAGAGAAGGGGGGAATGGTATATTCTCAAAAATTAAGTTAAAAAGGAGAGGACAAAGAGAAGAACATATACACATGTTTAGATGTCAGCTTGACTGGATCAAAGCTATCAGATAGCCAGGAAAGCGTCATTTCTGGGTTCTTCTGGGAGGGTGTTTCTGGGGAGATTGACATCTGAGTAATGGACTCAATGAGCAAGATCCACCCTCAGTGTGGGTGGGAGCTGCCTAATTAGCTAGAGTCCCAGGAAGAACAAAAAGCTGAGAAAAGGGGGATTGCTGTCTCCTTCTCCAGCCTTAAACAGCAGAGCTCCAAGGTCTCTGGCCTTTGGTCTCCTGGATTCTTACCAATGCTCTGTTTATCCCTGGATAAACATGAGCCAATTCTAATAAACCCTGTCTCAAAAAAAGAGAATGTATGATCTAATCTATGAGTCCAAGTAGAGTCACCCAAACTTGGCTCCATAGTAACCAGACCCTCCTTCCTTTAGGTCCATAAAAAAAGGCCAACTAAACTCTGGGGCCTTTGAGTACTCTCATTCACATGGCCCACTGTCATCCTTGGCAATGGATGCTACCATCCCTTTGCTCCAAATAACATTATCTTGATACTTTCACAGATCTGTGTGGATAAGAGGTCCAGAAGCTGGAAACACCCTGGTCAGGTCCCAACCACCAGGAACATGGAGCATCAGTAACAAGATCAACACTTCTCTCATGGGAAAGCTCTGAGGAGCTGTGCTTCTGAGATTAGAGAGGTTGCAACCAAATGGAGAAACAGACAGACTGAGGCAGATGTGTAGGGCCAGAGACACAAGCCCTGTGCAGTCCAGAGTGCCCTTGATTCTTTCCCCATTCCAGGAAATATAGAGGGGTCCTGTGTGTTTCTCCATTAAAGTTTTAAAAGTGCCAGTGAAATTTTCCTCCTCTTGGTGTCCATCTCTTTGCGCGCGGGTGCGCACACACACACACACACACACACACACACACACACACCACCACCACCACCACCACCACCAGCCCCAACGAGAAGAGCCCCTCATTTATATAAGCTCCTGTATCTCTATATACCATCCCCCACAAATGTTGATACAATATTTATTAAGGCTTAAATAGCACTGTTAAGTGCACATGCTGATTTAGAATGATGGATTGTGTCATTCGAAGCACAGGAACTCAGCCGCAGAGAAAGGATCCCCAAAGGAAAAGTAGATACATCATTAGCTAAAGACTCAGATGCCACCAGCAGTGAAGAACTATTCTTTAATTAGCCCTTTCTCTATACCTATTGTTAACACTGATTTTTCACAAATATATTTCCAAAAAAATATATAAAGTGATATAAGCATAAAGCTAAGACATTCAAACTATGTAGGCTGATGTTAAATGAGCTGTCCTCACCCAGTTCTACACCTCAGAGAGTGTCCTCATAATCTTTTGATCTTAATTATTCTGCGACATTACCACTATGATTCTTTTGTTTGGATTGGGTCTGTAGCCCAGGCTGGCCTTGAACTTGGGCTCCTCCTGACTCAGATAACTAGCATACATCCCTATGTTAAGCTACCACCATAATTCTGAACAATATGTTGAGATCACAATTCCTTGACTCACCACCACCAATCAATAATACAAATAATTTCCATGCTCACTGACAGAATTTAGTTTGCTCACATTTACAATCACCTCTGCCTATTTGTAGTTTTGATAATTATATCAATTATGCTTAATTTTTTGAGTAGTTGTCACTATCCTTTTAAGTAAAATACATACCTTCATACTTTGTAAATTATACATACACAACCTTTGATTTCGATTCCATTGTTCCTGCACCCTATCTCATCTCTCATCTGAAAGTAAAAGGAAAGCTGGCAAGCTGGCTTGACAAGGAAGGTGCCTGCTGCCAAGTCTGAAGATCTTAGTTCAATTCCCTCCCTGGATCACATGGTAGAAGGAGAGAAAGCTAACTCCTAAAACTAGAATTGAGAAAATTACACCAGAGTTGCCTTCCCATTTCTGTTCACAACTTGTATTCTACCAGTTGGAGCATCTTCCTCCCTCCCTCCCCCGCCTACTTGTGCACACATATAAATGTGAAAAGTATTTTAAAATTAATCTCTATCATGAGAGAATTAAAGAATTAAAGGTTGGGATCAGGGAGGACCCTTAAAGGGGGATTAAATGGTTCTTTTGTTTGTTTGTTCATTTTATGTATAAGTATATGCATGTTTAGGTTGCATGTATGTCTGAGTACCACTTGAGTGCTTGGTGCCCATGAAGGTCAGAAGAGGGATGAGAGCCCCTGAACTGGAGTTACAGATGACTGTGAGCTGTCTTGTTGGTGCTGGGGATTGAACTCTGGTCCTCTGGAAGAGCAACCAGGGATCTTAACCACCGAGTCATCTCTCCAGTACCTTTCTAGAGTTTTCATTCACCCCTCTGAGTCTGAGATGTGTCTTTATTAAACACAAGCGCACTCTGCCTGTCTTGCTCTGGAACTCTACTGACATATTGCACTGCTGAGAAAGTCTCATCACATCCAATCCTAGACATTAGACATCTTAGGCCCCAGAACAATGAGAAATGTACTTACCATCTTTATAAGACAGCCAGTCTGTGACGTTCAGTTATGGCCAGAGAAAATGGGCTGGTACTCCAATCCTATGCAAGTACTTCCTGGAACTCGGGACTTCACAAGAGGAGCGCTTGGAAGGCCACATCCATGTGTTCGGTCCCTAGGGCGCTCTTTTATTCCAGACTACCAAGACCTCTGGGTCCATTCCTGGGTCTGAGTCCCCACCTGGCAAGAGAACGCATGCCTGCATTGCTCTAAAGCCCCAAAGTGCCCAGCACACTCCAGGCCATAGCTATCTCCAAGGGGCCCTAGGGTCCTGCTGGAGAAGGAGAATGGCAGGAAGCCATAATATATTAAAACGGTGGATTAAAACAAACAAGGGCATTTTGGATCATATTACATATTGCTTTCCTCATGTGTGACAACAGGAGAGAGAGAGAAAAAAAAAAAGCAAAGGCGGCAAAAGACAATTGCTGACCATAATGGTCTAATAACTTGGTGCTAAAAAACGCTTGTGGGAGAGTCATGGGAGGAGGCTGCTCCTGGCTCAGGAGTCAAAGCTCTGTCAGCTCCACAGCAGCATGCTCAGAGGCATTACTGCTTAAGTGCTCGTTTAAGACTTCCTCAAAACGCAGCCCAACCGCTGGAGAGTCATAATTAGCCTCAGTTGTGGGCCATATTCACACATTGAGCATCATCCTTAAAGATGACAGGAAAAAAAATCACTCGGGGCTATATGGAATGGGTCTCAGCCCTTTCGCCGCTGGAAAAATAAAAATAAAAGAGCCCACTTAATAATCTCCTGTCTAAACACATAGCCTTCTGAATACCAAGTGATATGACTGCTTTGTTTCAAACTAGAAGAGACAAAGCCAGGACAATAGGAAGACTGTGCACCAAGAAGTCAGAGGGATTCACGTTACCTCTGCAGACAGAGTCAGAGCCGGGGGCAAAGAGAAACAAGGTGTTTCTCTATTTGGGCGAAGTAAAAATCTCAGGGAAGTGACAGGTGAAGTAAGTCAGAGAGACAACAACCCAGCTCTGTACAAGGAAATACAGGGTTACCAGAATGTCCATCCGATGCACCCTCCTTTCTGTCCCTCAGAAAGGTGGCATGAATTCATGGTTTTGCCTTCACCTTCCCCTCATCTGGAGCTCATGATTCACACCGACCCTTCGCCGTTCCCTGCTGTGGTCTTTGGCTCGTGTGGCCTGGGTCACAGGGCTTCCTCATGGGCACAGCCTTCCCACTTCCCATGTGAGTCGCCCCTTCAGCAGAACCGCCCCAAACTCTTCGGTTCATTCCAACATGGCACAGCACTGTCTCTCATCTGGAGACGGCCTGTAAGCGAGACAGAAACTGCTAAATAACGCCTCAATTTAATTTCTGTTCATTGTTTTCAGTACCATTTACCCTATACATACCCCAACCTGGTAAAAGAAATCAGTTCCTTCCCTATATTTAGAAGACTTGGAGGGAAAAAACCAGCCAGGAATGTGAGTACGAGCAAGGACACAATTATAAAATAGGACAAGGTAGACAGAAAGACTTGCGGCTCTCCCATTAGGTCAAAACCGAGGAGATCGACCCCAGCTGCATCTTCATTCACATGGCCTTAAAGAAATTGGCAATCACCTTGGCATGCATTTCCTCTTTCCCTTCTCTCGTTAGCCATCAAAGGTCTTGGTGGGTGTTTCAGAGTTGGACGCAGGTTCCAACAGATGGGGGGGTCTGTTGCATTCTATTTCAGTGAGACCTCTAGTTAGTCAGCAAGAGGTGGCGATTTCTGCCTTTCGGATTCTAGATTCTACATCAGTAAGCACCCACCAGTCACGACCGAAGCTTCATCCATCAGTGAGGAGAAGAGAGTCATTTGACTGTGCGCCTGCTGGTGGTGAGAAATACCTAAGGCCTCATCTCATATCATAAGACGAAATAAACTCCAAGCATATCAAAATTAAAATGCCTTATAAGGGAGAAAGCGATCACAAAAATGCAGCTAAATGTTTACCTGACCCATGTGTTGAAAGCATAAAATAACATAGGAAGCACAGAGCAGAATAACAGAGCACCCACAGATTTGAAACATCTAGATGTAAAAATAAATAACTAAATAAGAGCAGACAACAGACTGAAAAAAATATTAGCCACACACCTGACAGGCCAAAGGTTAATATTCTTACTATGTAAGGCATCTCTACAAATCAATAAGTGACAGAAATAGAAAAAAATTGGTTGGGGCTATGAATGGATAATTTACAAAACAGAAAATAGGCATGTATGACGAGCACATCTAAGAAGCCATTTAGTCATGAAAGTAACCAAGGAAATTAAGCATAAAGCCACCAGATACAGCTTCCTGATTATCAGATTGGTTAAAAAAAAAAAGAGGAAGAGGAAGAGAAATATCGATAGCAGCGGACAGCACAGAGGTGAAGCGAGAGAGGAATGTAAACGAGTCCTTCCCCACGGCAGCCTGGCTGTGCTGCACAGCCTGGAAGGGCTCTCACTGCCTCACCCGCCGATTCT
Source organism: Ondatra zibethicus (assembly GCA_004026605.1). Classification (NCBI taxonomy): domain Eukaryota; kingdom Metazoa; phylum Chordata; class Mammalia; order Rodentia; family Cricetidae; genus Ondatra; species Ondatra zibethicus. Next base: position 115,584 of record PVIU01003163.1, on the reverse strand, counting down.
TCGTTAAGGGCTTTATCCTAAAAAGCAACCAGAAATATGGTTTGAGACGTTTGTAGGAGGTCTCAGAGAGCAGGTTAGATCAGTACAATATGGAGACAAGATTGGCCAAGAGAGTGATTTAGGATGTCCTAGATGGACTATCATAAAGATATTGTAATGTTAGGGGTAAAAACTACCCGTTAGGACAGTGTTAAATGAGAGGCGCTGGTCACAAAATGGCATAGAGTGTAAGATCTCAAGAGTGCAAACGTGTGTGCATATGCTCAAGGGGAAAACTGACAAAGTAAGGCGGTCATCAATGAGTAAAATAGTAATAGATTTTTATCTCTAATGTTGGTCAATCAGTGGTGGTGCACACTTTTAATCCCAACACTTGGGAAGCAGAGGCGGATGGATCTCAGTGAGTTCGAGGCCAGCCTGGTCTACAAAATGAGTTCCAGGATTGCCAGGAAAGCAGGAATGTTACACAGAGAAACCCTGTCTCAAAAACACCAAAATAAAAAAAAAATCTAATTTCGTACAAGAGGCATTGCTTTATGATAAAAAAAGAACTTCAGAAAAATGGGTTTTTCACATTAACATCACTTTTATTTTAATTTTTAAATTTAAAATGTTTAATTGGTAGGACTGGATAGATGGTTTAGCAAATAGAGGCCCTTGTGGGCAGGTCTGATAGCTTAAACTTTTTAAAAATCTTTTGTGTCTTTCACATCATATGTCTCCATCCTATTCATTTGCCTCCCTTCGTATCTGCCCTCTGCCCTCGTGACCTCCCCCGAAATGAAATAAAATAAAATTTAAGGGAGAAAACAAAAGAAGGAAAGCGTCAGTCTCATCCCGGAAGTTGTACCGTGGCACAGTGAGCCACGCAGTAAACACTTTTATCCACTTATCTTTACTTGCAAGTGTTCATTGCAGAGCATCACGGGTCTGTTCGAGGCCTCTGGTTTCAGCTCACTGTCGGTGCTGGGGCCTCACTGGGACTCCTCTTGGTTATCCTGCTGCTGCCGAGTCTGATAGCTTAAATTTGATCCCAGATCCCAGGAGGCGTTAGGAGAGAAGTGACTCTCAAGAGTTGGCCTCTTTACCTCCACAAACATGCCGCAGCATGCATACGCCCCTTCCCCACATACACACACACACACACACACACACACACAATAAATAAATAAATAAATAAATAAATAAATAAATAAATAAATGAAAGCTTAAACATAAACAGTCAATAAAATTGATAGTAAAGATTAAATTTATTGGATGTGCATAACGTGACATTTATGTACACATCACATAGCGATTACCATACTCAAGGTAATTGACACAGTCCATCAGCACCGTGCTAGAATCCCAAGACTGATTCATTTCAGAGCTGAAGAGCGTGCGCCCTTTCAAGCAACTTCCCCCCTCCCATTGCTCTCAACCTACCCCAGCCCCTGCACCCACTGTTCCCTTCTCACAGAAGCTGCATGAAAGTGGAACCACACGATATTAGTCAGGTTTACTCCAGGCAGCATCGTATCCTCAGGTTTATCCATAGGCTATCAAATGAGCATTCATATTGTTAACGACGAGGAAAACCTCAAAAAAGTAAATTAACATGGAATTCAACCTCCAGTCCAGTGATGCTTACAACTGCTCCACTCTCCACCTTCGGTCACACCTTTTCCTCTCACAGGAGGAAAAACAAAAATAACCCAAACAATTATAAAGTCTGAAATCACTTCTGACTTGGTCAGGATATATAATTACAACTGCTCCACTCTCCACCTTCGGTCACACCTTTTCCTCTCACAGGAGGAAAAACAAAAATAACCCAAACAAGTCTGAAATCACTTCTGACTTGGTCAGGATATATAATTATGATTACAAGACCATTAGTTAGTAGCCCCAGTTAGTGCTCTGTGTTCTGCCTTTTCTGCTTAGCGTATTTAATATTTAAATCTCCATGTGTCGATATAACCAACATGCACATCACGTTAGTGCCATGTCAATCTGTCGTTGCTGTACATTCTCCAACTCGCTCCCTCTTCATCCCAGACCTACAGTGAAATGAATTTCCCAGGCCTCCTCAGCCAGGTGCGACTAGAGTCTGGCTTCTTGCTCGGACAGTGTAGGTAGAAATGCCATTGCCCCCAGATTTGCGGCTCTGGTTCTGGAAAATGTTCTTGCAATTTCCCTGCTCTCCCTCTCTTTCCCCACACACTGTCAGGTTCAGAAGGGAAACAAGGGAGCCTCTATAAACATGGATCCCTGAGTGACAAAGGGAAAGGAATAAATCCCTTTCCCCAAGGATTCACACTGAATTGTGATGTGGGCAAGGAATCGACTATCATATGACGCAACCAAAGTCTGAGGCTGTTGATGCAGCTCTGCTCCAGGTGAGACCAAAGCCATATCCGCCAACCCATCAGACCACACTCTGTTTAATAACCGCTTTCCTGTCTTCAACAGTCTTGTTGTTCCTAAATAATTCCGTAATTATCGCTGGGCTAGTTACAGGTTTCCATTTGCTCCTCTGGCTTATACTCACAGAGCACATTCCCCAAGGATAATTACCAGGGGGGATTACTAAAGCATTATCTGGGGAGGACGAACTGTTTCATAGCTCTCATTTCCCTATGGGCACACTGCTCTCCAGGAACACAGGGCAAATGAGTACAACTTCGGCTGTGTCTGCAGGGCCTCCGTCCCCAGCAGCGCTGAGCTCAGGTTTTTAGTTTGTTAATGCTATGGCGCCCATTAGAAATGCTCTTAAGGCGATTTCACGGAGGACATTCTTACTGCAGGGCTTGGTGGGAGTGTTCCTTTACTACAAAGTGCAGGCGGCAGATAGTATTGCGACCCACCAACCCCTCCCTTCTTCACCCGTAGGCAGCTGCAGGGATATTCATACTTCCTGCCCTAAGGAAGTGATGACATCGCAAAATGCAATAAAAAAGAATCAAGCTTTCCCTTCTACATCACAAGACAGGGTTCTGGAAGCCCGGCAGAGACAGAGCGTAAAGAGGAGGAGAAGGTCTTGTTGCTTCACAGCCTGGCCTTTGAGCAGAAGAAGCCTCAGGGCTGGAGGACTAGGGGCTAACGGCTTAGGCATGAATAATAGATTTGGAGGAATACTTGATAGGTCTGAGTCAGGCCACTCTGCCTCAGGCTAGATGAAGTTGCTCTAGACAGAGGCTGTTGGGAATAAGGAGGAAAAAGAGCTGTGAAGCTGGGGATGTGATAGAGCTGAGAAGGGCAGACCCAAGCCGCACTCCCTATGCTCTCCCACGACCCTAAGAGCGCTGTGCATGACTCTAAGACAGACTATGGGATGAGCACTCTGGATACAGCAGGAATGAGAGCCCTAAGACTCCAGTGGGTGCTCTCATTCATGCCTTTAATACCTTCTCCCGTGTTTGGCCCCTCACTGCAACTTAAGGCCTCTGCCATGTGAGCTAAGTTCAGCTCCTATCATTTCCTGGAGCTCAAGAATTGAGACCAAAGTACCACTGTGCAAAGTGACATTTACACTCATTTTAAAAGAACTCTCTGCAGATGTCAGTCATGAACTAACCCAAGCAAGGCCCTAGTAGATGAATGGACAAGAGGTTTTTCCTTTACTTGTTTTTACACTCTGGTAGGTGAACACACATACATCTCCCAACCCCCCGGGAAACACAGGGATCAGGAATCTGGCACCGGCCATAGACAGATGGCCATTCCAGTTCTAAATGAACTGTGGCTCCAGGCTCCTTTTCATCTCCAAGGCCGTTTGGCATAACCCCATTCATCTGCAGAGACTGTCAACTTCTTTCTCCTGGACTTCTCTTGTGACCTTCATTTTATTCCCTGCTCGTGCCTGAGTGTGGCGGCTGAACTGGATTGATTAAAGTTTTAGCCCTGTCTTGTTTTAATTCAAGAGCGAGCTAAACAGAGCATCTAAATGAACTTGTAGCAGCACCGACTGTCAGGATTCTGGACTCTGGCTCTGCGTTCCTCCCTCAGCAACCTCACTCCCCATTACAGCTGCTCTGTCTCCAGACTGGCTTCTGGGTGAAGTTTACCGTTGGTTAAAAATGACATCATCGAGCCGGTGAGAGTAGATTAATGTTCACCTCCATCCATCCATCCATCACTGGAGATCCTGGGTTCATTATGTGTGTGCCAAGCACGATTTCCCTCCATGTCCCATAATTCATCTCCGGGTCTAATGAACCAGTATCAAGTTTGTCAGTTTCCCCGAGTTTTGACTAGAAGGGACAGTTCTTTGTTACTCAGTCTTTTTGCACTCAAGAGACAGCGTGGATGTGTAGAAAAGAGGAGAGAAAATCCAGCATGGTGACAGAACTGTCCGAGCATGCCGTTTATCATTTCTATTTACAAACGCTAGGAAGGGCTCTCACAAAGGCGGGGGTGGGGAACTCACGTTTTCTTCTGTCTTGAGTCTTCAATCTGGTTGCTGTTTTTCAAGGAGTCATATGGTTTTCCCTTTCTGTTGCTTTCCTGTAATTGTCCATGGTTCTCTCTATAACAGAGGAAGGAGTGTGGGATGAGGCACAGGCACCCAACATCCAGGGTTGAATCAAATGCACGACATCACACCTTTCCCCTACTAAATTCTCAAAGATCTATTTGTCCATCCTTCCATTCATCCATCTATCCATCTACCTGCCCATCCACACATCCAGTCAATCATCCACTCATCTCCTCCATCATTTATTTAATTTAGTAAATAGTTATCCCTTGCCTTGTATATGGTAGGTTCTGTGTCAGGTGTTGAGTTGTTGGGGTTTTTTTTGTTTTGTTTTGTTTTTAATAAACCTGGAATTTTGCTTGCGTTCAGATAGAAAGTGACCAAAAAATTGGGACATAACCCCTGAAACGCTAGTCCAGAGGCTAAGAATGTACCCCAGTTGTTAAGAGGAGTGCTTGCCTAACTTGCATCCATGAGGCCCTGGGTTTGATTTCTAACACTGCAGAAATGGAGTGTGATGCCACGCATTTGTAATTCCAGTTCTCAAGAGCTAGAAGCTGGGGGATCGGAAGAAGTTCAGGGTTATCCTTGGCTATATTGAAAATCTAAGGTCAGTCTGACATACATGAGACCTTGTCAAAACAGAAGGGTGTGTGAGCATGCTAGTTCATTGTTTATAGTCCCAACTATAAGGATGGAGTCACAATGAGCCACACCAGGAAGTACCAGGGCGATTCTGGAGGTAGGAGAAGGATGGGAAAAGCCAGAGCAGGAACCTTTGCTATGGGATTTACAGGGAAAGATGCATCAGGCAGCTGTCGCTGAGCATGCTTAGGAATGGATAATTTGAAGAGTTTCGGTGGATTCTGGCTTAAAGGAGTGGTCTAGTTGCTTAGAAGCATCTTCCCTAGGTGATGGGGCTGGAGGATGTTGTCAGAGCTACTTGAACTTGCTGAAAGGGTGGTGATGAGGGTGGAGATGGGCTTGTTTGCATATCAAAGGCATTCTTGCAGATAAACTGCTGGATATCTCTAGTACCTGCTAAACCTGGCAGGGACTATTCCTCCCAGGGTCCACAAGGCCCCAACATGTCAAAGCATCATAAAGTATAGAAAGCAAGAGACTAGATTAATATATAGTGTTTCAGAAAAATGATCATCTCTGCTTTTAAAGAACTCAGAGGCCTGAAAACAATTGCAGTAGGGTTTGGTATCATGATGGCATGAGGAATTATTCCAGTCACCTTTGGGAATGTCTGCCAAACACAATCGTCTCACTCTTGAGAAATACCTGACAAATACAAAGGGGTAGACTTTTCAATAGCCAGGTTCATCATTCATGCTCCTGATGTGTCCACCTGGTACCCAGTTCAGCCAATCAGATTTCCCACTCAGTTAATTAGGGCCTGAGATTACGAGGCCACCGGAATCAAGTGGCAGCCTGCCTTTACCATACAGACCTATGACCCCAAGTCTGCTCCACAGTCCAGCCACTTTGGAGTTTTTAAGCCAGGCTTCCAATTCAGGCACCTTTCATTGGAGTCTCTACTGGGGTTGTCATGGTTTTGCTTAGACTGTCTCAACTTTCCTATCCCTCAACACTGAATTCTCTTGGGCTGGTCCCATCTCCCCTCCCACAACACAACCTCTTAACGGCCTTTTTTGGATATGTACAAGTGATGGTGATGAAATGATTATAGATGGTCTATACATTCACAGACGCACGGATCATGGCATGGTTGGGGTTGGGGGGCACTTTTTATCAACGTTCTCCAACTAAACTTCTAATAAAATGAATGTCCATCAAAAGAAGATGAGCAATGCACATAAGAAGCCAATACATCGATTAATCAAGAAGTATTTTTAGTGAAGGAGATGAATGGGAGGACAGCATTTCTAATTTAGCTGGAGAGGGCATTTGGACAGCACGGAAGATATCTAAATATATAAATGCACATGCACCAGTTGCCTGCTGTTTGGTTAGCAACCGGAAGTCTAGCAAGACATGCTAGATGAATAGCACGCTATAGGACCCAAAGGGGAAGGTCCTTCTGAGCTAGAGAGATCCGGGAAGACTTTCTGGAGATGGCAGGATTAACCGCATCTTTCAAAGATAAATGAGTTCAAATGAGTGGAGAATGCAGGCAGGGTATCACAGACCCTTGGGTGGACAAACCAGCTCTTTAGATTCATGAAGGAAAAGACAGTCTTTAATTGGCCCTGTAAATGTTCTCCTTTAGGAACTCTGCCTCCCCACCCCATAAAGGTTTTCCCTTAATTTCTTTCCCACAAGGCACTGGAATGCTGACAGCCAGATCCACCCAAGCTTTCTCACATGGAGAGACCCTGTCTTGGGACTCTCCTCCTTTCTCATTATGAAGATGAGAAAACAAAGAACCTAAATGACCACCAGCTCAAATCGAAACAGGCATAAAAACTAAGGTAGGGTCCCTGGACTGCTTAGGGACAAGAGAGGAAGGAGATGAAGGACATCAGGAGGCATGGGTGCATCTCTGCCGCAATGTTACCATTCCACAACAGGTACATAAAACACTGGAAACCCGCAGGCAACCCATATACTGGGCCCCTCCTTTAAAGTAGGCAACAGCTTTGTGCACGTGCTCAGCCCTTCTCAAGATCAAGTTCTGAGTCCCAAGGACCTACTATGTAAAACCCAGCCATTCTGAATAAAAAGCCCTTCCTTTGTTCTATCCCCACATTGAGAAATCTCTCCCTGGCTTGAGAAGTACCAGCTGCCTTTCTCTGAGTCATACTCTCTCACCTCCCCCATCCCTTCTTCTATCCCTATCCAGACTCCCTTATTCTCCCCATCCCTTCTTCTATCCCTACCCAGACTCCCTCACCTCCCCATCCCTTCTTCTATCCCTACCCAG